>KZ061647.1:0-55414 GCA_002091835.1 Anopheles maculatus
CTTTAAGGAAAATATTTGTGTGTCGATCGATTTGCTTTGAGACTATCAAAATCAGTTCATATTTGTGTGCCGCATGGAGAGGTTCTTAGGATGTCGTCCCGCATGCTTCCAGCTTGTTTGCATACGGCTGGGATATTCACAGCTGAGCAGAGTTGTTTTTGTTAACCGGCAGTGTTTTGGTGTCCGATTCCTGCATGCTGGCCCACAGCAAGCCAAGCCTGTGTCTCCAAATGCTCGAAAATGAAACGAAGTTTCCGTGTTTGTTTAAGAGCACCTAAATGAGACCATTTGCTGTCCGAAGGAATTGTGTTTTAAAATTCCGCTGCAGGTTTTACGATTCATTTTCATTATTAAATTGCTGCTATTTAGGATTAAATTACCGATTCCACGGGTTACACCGTGTCAGCGATGTGCTGGGCAGCGGCCTGGCTTGTCACCATGCCCGTGCGCCGCGCCCGGCACATCGCCGATCGTTGAACGTTGAAGTTTCCTCCAATTCCGTCCGGGCGCGGATGACGCGCGTGATGGAAATTTATGGAAATACGAATGATAATCAATTTTTGTCGAGCGATACGAGATCGAACGACTTGAAAGGTGACCACCGATCGATTTCATCTCACACGTTACGGATGTGTCCGGATCGTGGATATGGGCACACGATGGCGAGTGGACGAGCGTTGTCGTCGAAAGAAACGTGACCGAAAGCGTCGACATGAGGGCAGGTTGATATTTATGAATAAATTTACCTTCATTACTCCAATAGTTTACCAAATTTTATGATACCCACGATCATACATCGAAATAGGTGAATGTCCCAGACACATCGGACAGAGGACGGACAGAGTTTCATTTCCAAAAACGAGTATGTGTGTCGCCGATCGAGAGTGAGGTGTGATAAGTGCAATTCCGATGATGACACATTCAGAAATTGAAGCATACCGTATTTTCGATTTTGGTCATTGTATGCTTTGATAGACTTATTCGATAATTAATTAAGTATAAATTATAGCGGCAGAGAGCGAGAGACGCATAAAACGTTATCGAAAGCCTCGTTTAAGTTCTTGTAAGTAACCAAGGCAATACAAATATTAAAATCCCCCAACATGGCATAAAGTGAACATTCTAGTTAACCGTATCGTTAATTTACCGTTTAATCTATTTATTCTCTTTATACAAAGTAGATGCACTTCCCGAGCAGCAGCAGCAGCAGCATCCGCAAAGGAAAGATTACGCTGAGAATTGTTCACACTTTTCAACCCAGTTATTACCCTGTGCCCACTTGTTGGAATTAATCTGACGTTAATCGATGTTTCTACTTGCCCGGTTGAAATGGTCGCATGAATAGCGATAGCAAATAGCAAATAGCAATCAGGTCTACGCGGAATATATAGTATATTATCGAATTATTCGAGAAATATGAACATACAGCATTAGTCCCATTACTATTATCGTAAAATATCGTATCTATCAATTGTATGTTGGGTGTCGGATGCGAATGTTGATACAAATATCGAAGACGGTGCAGCTCGTTATCGTACGGACGTACGGGTAAAGCTTGTAGGCTCATTATGAGTTTGGCGCTTAAAGCAAGCTTTTCTGCGAAGTGCATTAACTACCGCTAAATGCGTATCATTCATATTGGTTTGCTCCATTTATAATGAAGATCCGACAACAGATATGGCATAATTATGTGAGTATGCAAAGCTAGTTGCACTACCGTACTACACATAAAGATGGTATGTAATGCGTAGCAAAATGTCGATGCGATGCGACTTTACGACATTCTTCCCGTCGAGATTAAGTAGGTGAATTAATACGGGCGACGAAACGAACAAACAGGCAAACTTAATGCCACTGGGCAGAAGATAAAATCTACTAAACTGTTCCGAGTTGAATGTAGCCTGTGTTTTGTGAAGTAGCTTTCTCATCTGATTTGTGAAGTTAGGTAAATAGTGGCAGAAAGAATTTGCTAGGGCTTTAACTTTAACAGATTCAGAGTAATTTTACGCAACTCATGTTTACGTTTAGGAATATTTATACCCCGGATCTATATACAATCAGATGATGAACAAATATAAATCGTTTTATGATGCAAAACATTATGTATGGACCTTGTGCCCAGGCCTAGAACAAAGAATTTGAACACTCATGCTGTTTGAGGGTTGCTTAAGAAAAAATCGAACCAGCTTTGGAACTTGCTTAAAATTGCATGGAACTATCAAAGTGTTTTACTTGCACTAGGAACACGATGGCACTATAAGACTTGTTTACATACAATGCATAACACGCTCTGGAACTACGAAACTTTTTAAGAAGCACCTAGTACTTGATGGAATTCTATGCTCAATTAATAATGAAAAATGGCTACCGTAAAACTTAAATTTCTGACTTCAGTTTAGCGACACACACACATTACCGAATCCGGTGTTCGCAAATACAGTTCCATACGAACGGATATACATTTCAGATGAAATAAAGCAAGATTACCCTAGCTATTTATTCGATATCAACTTTCAAAACTGATCGAAATGCTAAATTATCTATCCACCCAACGAACGAAAAATATGTTCCGTGTCTGCGCACACCCTCCTGCCACATACCTCTGCCCAGCGCAAGCTTCATTGACAGCCACAAACTCTAACTGCTGGATCTGAAACGTTCCCCTGTTGAAACACAATTTATAAATTGCCATCGATAGGAAAATTATACATCCCTTCAGGTATAGCACAATTCACACAGGTTTCATCTTCATCGATCGCCAAGATAAAACGCTGCTCAACCTCAACGGATGACGACAACTCTGGCAAATAGACGGCCCCAGCCAGCCCAACCAGGCCCAGCCCAGCCCAATCTGCAATGGAAGTGATCCACGTATGGTTCCCAGAGGACCCCCGGGTGCACGGTGCATCGTCAGGGTCGAGATCCCAACGGCAAGCCCCCTTATTGCAAGACACATTGTAAACGATGGTGACCTAAAGCGTCTCGCGTTCTACCCTGCGACGCCAGCTCCCGCCCCACATCTTGCGCCGGCCGGTGCGGCAATGTTTAGCATCATTGTTATTACCGCTGGTTTCATTCCACAAATTAACTCGTATTCTTGCACTGCACCACCTGATAGAGCTTATTGCCGTGTGGCTTGCTTGCGCGTCCAGTCGGAATTCCTTCGGCTGCCACAGGCCACAGGTCGGTTCGCTTTCGCCTGGCGCGGACCCGTGCTTTCTAGTCTTGCTAGCCGACAGACCTATCCTAATATCATTATCTGATGTTTTCTGTTTTATTATCCAATTCATTTCTCGGCGCTTGAAAGTAGCTTCTTCCTTTCAGTTCGATGAGAGCACCGCCACTAATCTCCTGGGCTCGGGCGAAAAACTATCGTCCATGGCGCTCATTACGTTGGCTCTGGTGTGCCGGTGCTCGGTTCATGCATGCAATTCATTGCTTGTGGGTCACCCAAAATGGAGAGAAACAACGGCCACTTTGTCCTGCTCGATGTAGCGCGGCGAAACGATCTATCGTGGAATGTGTAAGAATTCTACGATGTACCGCTTTTTAATTCTACAACTATGTTTTAGATATTATAAAAATGAAAAAAATTACAAAAATTCTATTATCGAGTTCTTTAATTTCTTAGTGAAGTTTTTTTTAAATTTATTTAAGGATAAACACCCATATCACACCTGCTAAAGTTAGTATCGAGACATCAAAACTGTAACCCATCATCGAAACACGAAACGATCTTTCAAAAAAAAGCGCTTGAGCGTGCGTCCGTAGAAGAATGGGGATATTTAGGAAATCGCTTCAAATTAGCATGACCGCTTAAATTCGATCACCATCAAAGCATGACATCACTAAACATCACCATAGAATTAAACATGCATGTTCTTAAGCCGTCATAATTTGATTCTTAGGCTCAAAACAGTGTCTTGCGTTTGTGATGTTATAGCCGAGTTTAGACTCTTTTTCCAATAACAAATCGTAGACGCTTGTGACGGACACAAGCAGCAACGCGCTGGGTTTGCTAGGGGGTTTAGGGGCAAAAAAATATGAAACGAACATAAAAATCGCGTTAAAGCTACCAGAGCTCTCGTTTTGATCTTTTCATCTCCTGGTGCTGATCATTTCAAACTGGTTCTGCCTTGCGCGATCTGTGATCAAACTCTGATGATCATTTAAGTCGATCGTACCCCGATTGGTTTCCTGCTTGTATAAATCATCATTTTAACGACGCGGTTATCTCACCTGCTTTGAAACCTTCCGGCTAAATACCTTTTACCCGCCAATGTCGCCATGGCCACGGCTGATTGGTGTGCATAATATTTTTTCTCCCATTCCGCTCCTAACGTACCCATCACAGAAGAAAAAAAATACCTGCCATCACCGAACCAATCGCCCAATCACTCCAGATAGAGTCCAAATTAAAAACGATTTTAACGGCTGTCCAAATGTTTTCCTCCGGGCTCTTGCAAGTCTTTCGTTTTTTCGATCAGCACCGAATGGAAACAAAACCAATAAATCTTCTACATTTTGATGACGAAACTCTGGTTCGACTAGCCGAATCGTCCACAGTCCAACCGCCAGTTATGAACACCAGGACAAAACATTCGCTGCCCGCGATCATTATCAAAATCGAAGAATATAGTGATCAACGTAAAAACGGCGGAAAACTATCCCTAACGAAACGCATCACTGCTGATCATATTGGTCGTGAAAATAAAATCGCCACTAAACAGTGATTTATTAACAGCTCATTCAAAGTAGGTTCTTTGCACCGATAAATATTTAGAAAATACAATCACTATGGTTTGGATGGCAAGGCAAGGGTCGAGCATCGGCAAGTTGGTTTGGTTGTATTTTTGATGATGATGATGATGATGATCCCACCCAAAACCTCTGCAAAGGTTCGAGATGGTCGAAATTGTCTTTAAGACATATTACTTCATACATCTCTGAGTATCTAAGTATTTTAATCACTTATAGAAGTTGAAATCTCTGGTTTAGGATTCCTAGTTAACTCTTTTCTATATATTCAATTAATATTAAGGTCACCCATAAGTAACGAAAATTTTGATCCGTGTTTCCCGCATTTGAAGCAATTGAGAATCGCTGCAGATTGGTGAAGCATAAACAAACCCATAATTTGCAAAATATTGATTCTTAATAGTTTCAAAGATTCATGGACATATATTGGAACTCCGCCAGTAAGTCAAATGTGAGAATTGCATGATACTACTTTAAATAAGCAATACTGATCATAAGATTAGCCTTCTACTATGTTAGTCTCCGTTAGTATGTAATTGTGATTTAATATCTTCTACGGCGTTTCTTAATGTAACGTTGTTAGGTGCTACTAAACGTGCTATATTTGATAACAAAAGTTTAAACTTTTTAATTTAGCTATCCCAAGATTAGTTATTATTTATTGCTACTGACCTCTATTTTTGACGCACTCCATTTATTTCATCCTTGTAGTACATTCTGGATAGTAAGCCTCGTTGGTTCTTCATCAAGCATGATACATTTTGCACATCTTTTCAAGTTTGAATCACATTTATCTGTTTTGTGTGGACCACAACACTCAGAACACGTTTCTGATGCCAAACATGCGTCACTTTTATGTCCAAAAACTGCAACATTTATAACATTTCATGACATGAAAATGTTTGAACACAATGCACCGCGCAAGATCAATATTAATTTTTTTCAACTTTTTGATAAGAAATTGATAAACTTTAAGTATTGCTCAGTCCTACGATTTTTATTTTCCTCATGGTTCATTCTGATTTCAAATTTGTACCTATTTTTACTTTTATTTTATTCTATTTATAATCGGTAATTATAATTTATAGGTTGTTTAAATGGATCCAAAAGAACCTCAAGATAAGCACGAGTTACATTACTCGATTGATCTACTTTGGGTAAAATTAGAAGATTAGGAAATATATTCCCTGCGGCCTTCTCATTATTCTTAGAACTTGTTTTCAATCTTAAACTACTAACTTTTTTTCGGACTATTCAGAACTTGTATTTTCACTACATCACTAACACCAACACAATCACTTCTACCAATACATTTTCAATACCGTTATTGATTTCAGACCTCACCTTGTGTAAACGGAACCTTGTTTAAACGGATCCAAAAGAACCTTAACTACAGCACTAGTTACCTCACCCAATTGATCTACTTTGAGTAAAATTAGAAGATTATGAAATGTATCCACTGCATCCTTTTCATTGTTCTTAGAACTTGATTTCAATCTTAGACCACTAATTTTTTTTCGAACGATTCTGAATTTGTATTTTCACTACTTCACTAACACCAACACACTTACTTCTCACAATACATTTTCGATACTCTTATTGATTTCAGACCTTAATTTACAGATCTTCCACAGCAATTTTTACTATTTCACATATTCTCAACTTAGTAATTATCGACTTTTCTACACGGTTGTCAGAACTAAACATGATATTCACATTCTTCGAGCCGTTTACCATACGAACCATGCACCACTACAAACATCACAAACAACGGGATCATCGCTTATGTGTCTCCATAGCGACACAACAGCAGCTTATTCTAACACCAATATTACTTACAGTAGCGATCAATGTAGTTGTTTGTCAGGTTAGCTTCTACTGAGCGCCAAGCGTCTTTCTCAAAACCTACAACCATAAATACTGTATTATACTTCACAATAAAAACCATGGTTGCACTGTGTGTCACTACTATGCACATTCATGCACTAAATTCAACCATCAAACTAGTTTTTACATTATTTTAAACATGCAAATTATAATAGCAAAATTCCACTGATCTAAGACGCGTCCGGTAACGCCAGTACCACTACCACACACTTGTTGCATGTGGTATGCTTAGTGTTTGATAGTAGGCAACTGTTTTACTTTGGTAGTATTAAGCTCCATTAGATTGTGTAATGCTGTGTGTGTGTGTGTGTGTGTGTGTGTGTGTGTGTGTGTGTTTTTGGCGCTGTTTGTACGAAATTTCGAATCTTTTAGGTACACCTTTCATTTACAATGTATCAAAAACAAAAAGTGTGACTCAATAGATACTTTTTGATTTCATATCGTGTACTTTGAGATAAGATTTTGAATCCAATTAATCGAAATCCCTAGCCCAACTTTTCACGCACACACGCTTATTGATTCCTTTTCGTTTGCTTTTTTCTTCAACCTAATGCATCTCACCGTAGCAGCATCGTGTGCACATGCTGCACATGCACCTTGACTCTTTCTCGATCTGTGCAGCAGCAACATCTAATACAACTAGCCGTTTCACTTGCAGCCTGCCGACACGAAAGCAAAATCGCAACAAAAAAAAACACAAAAACCCGAGAAAGGTGCATCTTTACCGTGCCATTGTTTTCGAACCGAGGCAAATACCGTTGCACGTCGCCCAGCAACGCCTTCGGATCGGACAGATCTTAACCACGCTGCATCCTGCAACTCTCGGACTCGTGTGCCACCAAACCGCCAGCCAACACACTCGCCCCGGTACAAGTCACGGGGCTGCACTCGCTTTATGGTAATTGAGTTATGTTTGATATTGAGGATAGATTAGGCACAGAATGGGCTAGCGGTACAAATTGAGACCGGCCGGTCAGCAGCAGCAGCAGCATCCACAGCGCCACATGGTCCTTCCTCGGCAACACAATGCACATTCCCAAGATGTACCTTTTCCCACATTGCAATCACACGGTCGCAATCACAATTCACACGGCGAAAGCAGAAGATAAGTCAGCGAGTGCACCACGTAAACACCTGATCGTATCGTTTGTTGGGGGGGGGGGGAGGACGAGGTACAACGCGGATCCGGTCGACCACAATCGAGAGCGTGGAATGTGACCAAAAGCGATCTCGTTTGATTGGATCCTTTTCGGAAAATTTTAGCACCAGAAAAGTCTATTGATAATTTTTCCGAGTGTTTGATGGGATAGCGTTGGCACTCAGCAACAGTTTCCTGTGCACCATCTTTGACGGACCGGAATGTGCGCCTTTTGACATTCATCCGTGTGCTTCCGTTTTACATAAAGATCACCACGTTCCATCCGCTAAGCGGACCAATTTTTCTGCTAGTGCAATCATTATCATTATCAAACGCTCCTTTCTACGCTGGCAGCTATTTGCGATCCCGGCTGCTACAGCAACAAGCATCCTTTTTAAACGTAGACGAAAGAAATCACCCAAAATACTGGTCAATTTCCGCGATACTTATCTTTTTTTTCCCGAGTGCATGCCAAGTACCGATAAACCTAAATAAAAACTGAATGGACCCGTCTAACCTTTAGTGCACAGTTCCCCAGCTGCTTGCGCACATCCGTACGATACCGTGATTTTGTCGCGATTACAACAGCCCACTAGCTTACAGGAAAGGGCCGGCGCGCTCCGAAGCAAATCGAACCGAAAGTTTTCGCGTTTGTTTGTTCCGTCTCATTTCCTCGTGGCACGCGGTTATTTTGGGGTCCCCGAGTCTCCACACAATCTTTATTGATTCGCGAACGAAATGGGCTGCCTTCCCGCGCAGCTGTAAGGCTCGGGAGTAAAATACAGAGCGAAAGCTCAATTGTGATCCATTGTTTCGAGCGTTTGCCGATTCGAACGTGTTGCCGATGGCTCGCTGCACCGGCTGTACGATGCTTTTAGACAATTGGGCTCTAAACTGATGATCTATAATTTATGTGCTATTTACTCGGCGCAGGCAGGCGCACTGGTGGGATCGCAGAGTTCGATAGGCGACTGCCGCCACCAGCCACCAGCCACCAATCGATCTTCGATCGATTACGAGAACGAGCTGTACTTTTGAGTGGAAGGTAAACACACAACAAACTGGAGAACGGATGAAAACAGGATCATGGGAAAATAATCAATAGCCGTCGATTATGTCAACGATAATCCACCGTACCGTTCCAAACGATGATTTGTTTAGCGCCGTATTGGTTCAAATTTAGTCGTGTAATTTATCACATCCGTGTGACAGGGCACATACACCAAAATGTCATCTCTATATTTACTGTTGCGAACTTTCAGACCATATATCATGGCGCGAGTGCTTCGCGATGGTCTCACGCATTCATTCGCTAATTATACGAATTTTGTTTAGCACACTTCAACAAATACTTCAATGATAATAAAGGCACAACATCATTTTCCACAACCAAGCTCATCTTTACGCCTAGGCTTGTGGTACGGAATTTCGGTCCGATACAGTTCAACTAAACTGTTTGCGCAAACCAATACAGCGAACTGCAACATACGTCGAGCGCCGGAGCTAGTGCATGTGAATAAATATTTATGAAGCGCGAGCGCACACTGCACTACTATGCTGCTCGCGCGAGAGTTCGGGCTCGGTGATGCTTTCGACGTGCCATCCGTATGCAAGGTAAAAGTCAAAAGACGAATGGCAGGTCCACCCGCTGGCCGGTGCAGCCGCCGCCGCGCGCTCGTAAAGAAAAGCGTCCCGGAAAAGGGTGTTTATAAATATGGGCACACAAGTTCGAGGTCATTTTAATAGTGACCTTTTGCTGCATGTGAGTGTCAGTCGTTTTTCTCTCTCTCCGGAGAGGCATGCCCAGAGGGCCGTAAAAGCATCGACCGGACCCTCGTGAATAATGCCCAATTGCAGTGCAGCAAAAGCCGCCGGGTCCGTCGCAGCATTCGCGCAAACACCCACGGTATGTATCACTGGTGTGCAGTATTTGCACCGTTTGCTACAAAGAACCGCACCAAAGGGAAAGTGCGTAGCTGCGGCAGTATGGGAAGTATTGGCAACGCGATAATATTGACTACCCTTTAACACCTGCATTCGTAATTGACCGAGGAGATGGTACGGTCACTCGCTAATTCCGTGTCCGATTCCCGACGCTGATATCTTGCGCTCGATAAGCCGCGCACAGGAGATCGAGTACATGGGGAGTGCCATACAGAATCTTGTTGGAATCTACTATTTGCCTCGAAAGCCCCGAAACGCCCGCGTGTTGCCCGTTACGGTGGGAAGACAGCGAGGAATTAGATGGGACAAGTCGTTTATAACTGTTTAATGGATGTTTCCACACACGCAGAAAGTAAACAGACGTGTTTGTCAACGTTTCATCTTGGGAATCCAGCGTAGCAATGCATCCACCACCAGCGAATGATCAGTTTTAATTATTTATTCAGACTCGTGTGTCGGATTGGCAATTAACTCCTCCAAAGCCGCAGTCAACAATTCTAGATCTTCAAATGCAATACACTTCAAAATTACATTAGACATTGCAAAACAGCGAGATTGGTCTGCATCAGTATTACTTTCTGCCGAAAGCTCAACTTTCACGTACAGCAGCACCGGTCACAATAATACAATTCTCATTATAAACCCGATAATGCGTAAAATAACCTTTTCCTTCTGGATAATCGATAAATGTTCCGGGGCTGCCCGGTTTTCCAAGAAGAGAAAGCATCAAAAGATGCGCGGAAATCGCTTTCGGCTGGAAAATGCAACGCTACCGTACCGTTTGCCTGTTTCTTTTACAGCCCGCGCGAACAGAGCGTGCGCTGGTTCATAAGGTCAACCTACGGATCTAGTCATCTCTTGTCAGGACAGCTGCATAAGAATGCGGTTCCCGGTTAAAATTCTTCAGCAGAAAACCCACGGTTACCACCATCATGCGTTGCACCGTCATCGGCCACCATCGCACAGCCGCTGAACTTACGCAGCCGCATGCTCCAACAAAAGCTAATACCCATATAATGACAAGGACTTAATTTTATTAGCATCGATCATCCGCTGCTGCTGGCGGCGCAATGCAATGCGCATCTGTGGTTGCAGCCGGAGAGAGAGACCTCGCTATGATTTGCCCGCGATTCGGTGGCTCGCATTTGCGCGTTGGAATTGTTTTGAATGCAGGTTATCCACATGGCACACGGCACACGGGTCTCTTGTGCCGTTCCAGACCTAATTCTCGCTGGTCGCCGGGCGTATGTATCGCTACCAGCTACCAGCCTCAGTATCCACAACACCCGGGAAAGCATTCCAAAACTGATGAATGATTTATTGGCTCCGCAGGTCGATGCCGGAGAATCGGACCGGCTGGGCTACTGTCGGTTTTGTGCCCGTCGAACATGGAACACTCCTGGCGTGCCTGAAATATTTCTGTCGACAATCGTATCTTTCGACCTGCGAGGTTTCGCGAGCCGTTGCCGCGATTTGCCAAACACTGTACCGATGGAAGCCCGCTGGTTTTGATGAGGTTGCGCGTACATCTCGTGTACATATTGAGTGCATGGCCCCGGCACCACGGACACTCGCAATGTACGGTTGTACCCGGTTACTGAAACTTATGAAGGGCATTCCTTTTGATGGATAACTTTCGTTATGATATTAATCTCCACTGCCAGGGAGAGATTAGCGCAGGACGCGCAAAAGGGGACATAATTAATAGGCTTAATTCTGCGGATCATAGTGCACGACTCGTGTCATTTTTACCGATCTCGCCCATCACACCGTCGAAACAGCCCGGGCTGACGGAGCTGGCTGCCCCCGTTGCATCCGACATATCGGGCGGATGGAACGATGGCTAAATGGTCAATCAGGATGGATGGATGTATTGGATGGATGCACTACAAAGCGCCCAACCGTGGCAGTGTAACAGAAGCGGACCACGAGACAGGGATAGAGTGGAACTGCACTGCTTCAGAATGTCGATCTATCTTACCGATCGGTAGCTCCGCCAATCCGCAAATATCCCATGGAGCAAATATTTCATGGGGGCTTTTCCACCGATACTGGCACACAGCATGGCACACCAGCGAACCAGCCCAGCGCTGGCTTGTGAATTCTTGCGAACCAGCAGGATGATTGCATTATTAGTGCACTCCCGGTGCAGTTTCTTTCTCCGGACGGCTGTTTTCAGCTTGCATTACCTTTTCACCGGGCTGCGTTATTTTTTCTACTGCCTCTTCGTCTTCTTTTAATCTGCTTCTTGGTTCTCGGGCTCGGGTTCGTATGGCGGTGGATAGGCGCTTGAGCGCAAATCGTCATGCCCGGAGCTGGATAGTGTCGGCAAAAAAGTGAATGATTGGCATATCGATCAATTTCTGATTTTAATGCACTTTAATGGGTTCATCTCGAGCAGTAAGCAGAAGTGAGCGCGTATTTTGTTAACACAAGACGTAAAAGCTGTTACCGTTTAGAAAGTTGGAATTACAGTGTAGTATTGGTTTTTTTTTTCTTTTTGTTTCGTTATGTTTATGGCTTAGACTTTAAAGGTGTGAATGGTAGCTAATTGTTGAAAATAACGATCGGCAAACGATTGCGATATAATGTGATCATCGCTTAAATCATTTACTGCTTTCAAATAATCAAACTTCCAAGGCATGGGGATTAGAACCTAGGCCATGCCATGCCAATAGGAAAAAGAAGAGTACATTCAACATTACATTACATTCAAACAAGCTAAGCTAACTTAAAACAGACATTCCTCTTCATTTTTGTTTAACCACGTGTTAGGTCATGCTGGCCATATAATGGTTTACTACACTTATGGGGCAGCTCGGTGCCCGAAGCGATGCGGCACCGATTATCATCACATACCAGGAACGTAAATCGAATCCCGTCCGAAACGTTTCCCCATACGCATGACTGACTCTACAGCTATGGATATAATTACGTCAAGGACTAAGCCTCTAGAGGTTTGCAGGACTAAGCCTCTAGAGGTTGTAGAGCCAAAAGAAGAAGAAAATGTAGACTTTTTTATACCATCTGAACTATATATATATATTAAACATATAGCCAGTGCGTCCACACAATCATCATCATATCCACACACAGGAGATAACCAACAATCGACGATTGTGTACAAAAGCGTTTTTAAACAACCATTTTCTAACCACGGTAGTTGATTGCGTACGTATTGTTGAATCTGTTAGATTCCAATGAAATTGTACTCTCACAGTATATATTCTTTCTATATTTCCATAAAAAGATATAGCGTGCATATTAAAATTGTTTTATGAAAATAACATTCTGCGTTCATTACTCACTGAATAGCTGCAATATTCATCCTGCCAGACAGATTGATGACGGAAAAGAAATCGAGACAGTCGATTCCGAGCGACGTATGTTAATAAAAAAATATGAAATCATTTATTTGGTATGAATTTTGAACCGAAAGTGCAATTAGATGAGCTTCTTCTACGTTGTCGAGAACAATACCGACTTGTCCAGTATCCAGTAAGAATATGATATAGAGCTTCCAACAATAGTCGTATAGTCTGCTCTTGCTAGAAGGAAAAGTACTATAATAGCATTCGATAAGCGCTCCAGTAAGAGGCGAATGAGGTCTATGAGACCCAAAGCCTCTATAAATAAATGATATAAAAAAAAAAAAGATAAGCGCTCCAGTCGTGTGAAATATCGATTACTGAGCTAGAGACTTCTATGAAATATAAAGAAAAAAATCTCTTGGCCAATGAATATATACGATAAAATTATAAAATGGTTTCTAATCTTCTTCTTTCTTGGCCTAACGACCTCTTAGGTCATGCCTGCCAGTTCTGGCTTACTAGACTTATTGTTACCGCAAAGTTGGATAGTCAGTCCTCGCTATGGGTGAACGGCCCAGATGAGACTTGAACCCCGGTCCTGCCATGTGAAGACCGGCGCCGCTGTCGCATCTACCACCAGGACGCCTAGAAACCAAAATGGTTTCTAATATAATCTTTTAAATACATCCTGGTAGATTTATCGTATTACAAAGAGTCTAATGTAATGTAATGTTTCCTGCATACAAGGAAACGATCCAATGGGCCACCCCGTATAATGCTTTGCGCTAATAAAATAAAAGAAATATCAACATTATCTGTTGCTTTTGCATCTCCGTATTAATGAGATGTATTTCGTTACTGCAAAACATTTAGAAATATGTTAAATATTCGTTTTTCTGCATAAAACCTTACAGCGAAAAGACTAGAAGAATTCATATTCAATAAATTGATTGAGTAAGGGTTTAGTTTCTGAAATTATCTGTCTGAAATTATGGCAATCTTTTTTATATATTAGAAAAAAAATAGTGATATTTATCAATGGGTCTTCCGAAATCGATTTCGAAACTTATAAACAAGTTGTGCAACATAAAGCGTAGAAATAAGCACTTCTAGCACTACGAGGAATCAGTATCAGCAGCAGCAGTACAAACAATCTGCACCGTATTTAATGCAGCAGATATAATTATCCGATTAATCGTATGAGTATGGAAAGATAGTCAATGAATTGTTCAATTAGACGACTACACCATGAAAAATCTTCATTACAAAACCAACTCGATTTTCTACGACCAGGAAGTTAGAAAACAGTTCCGAGCATATTGCAATTTTAAAATATTTTTCAACATGCAATATGCAAAACACAATTCTCTTCTTCTTTCATGGCCTAACGACCTCTTAAGGTCATGCCTGCCATTTCTGGCTTACTAGACTAATTGATTCCGCATAGTTGGTTAGTCAATCCTCACTATGGGGGAACGGCCCAGATGAGACTTGAACCCCGGTCCTGCCGTGTGAAGACCGGCGCCGCTGTCGTATATACCACCGGACCGCCCCGGTATTTTTGTTTATTTATATAGTATTATTTTATCGGAATAAGTTCTAAAACAAATAGGGACTCTTCCTTCATCTTATGCTTGAATAGACTCAAAACAAACATCAATGTCAGATCAATAGCGTGCCAGTTATAGTTACTGTGACTCGCAAAAGAAGAAATTTAAACGGCTTAAAATAATTACAATTTAATGCCCCAATTGCACTAATAATCAATCAGTTGCTGCAATTTACTGGTGTAAAATCTAAATAATTAAATGATGTAGCTATTATCAATGTTGTTTATTTTCACTTCAACCTCGATTCCGTATGACACGAAACAACCAGCATATTTTTTTGTAATTCTCAAGAAGTTTCGACTTGTTATACATGTAAATCAATAGCTAAGTCCTCCTTACGTGAAGACGATCCGGACGGGCTGCGATGCCTAGTACTAACTTGTGAAGACATCGCCCCTATGTGACCTTTAATCAATTCAATGCTATTCTTTATATTGTAATCTAACGTATTTAAACTATCATTAACGATAGAAAGTAGAACCAGAAAACCACAACCCTGTAAATATATATGATGTAATACTTACAATGCAATCTTAAAAATAATTATGCTTGCTGATGTTCGCTCATTTAAGTCTTCTAAGGATATCGGTCATGTTTCAGCTTATTACCTGCCGGAGCGGCAGCCGGAGCTAGCGTGAACACCTCGTAATCAATGATGGAAAAATTGTAATCACCAAACAAATGTCCAAACGTTGCGTTAGGGCCATCGTACGAGTGCGGAAAGTTTGAGTACGATTCGATATTTGCGTTACAATTGTTTGAAATCAACAGATCAGCTCCAGCTCCAAAAATCGGTCCACAACTGAAATCGAAGATGGTGAAAGAAAAAAACAAACAATTTTACAATCTCATTTCATACAGCAGATTTGTGTTTAGAGCTTACTCCGGATGGTAGCAAATCGCATATGGTTTCTTCACGATATCGAACTTTGTCGGTGGCTCGTTGTTGTAGTTCAGTGCAAACAGGAACGCCTTCTCCGAATGCAAATATCCTCCCTTTCTGTTCGTTTTCGCAAATGCTACGTCCGTAAAGCCACCGCTGATGGCACCGTTCGAACTCTAGATTGAAAAATATGCATTATTCTCATTTGCACATTGAACAATTTTCATAACGACCACTAATCACTTACCAATGCAATGATAAACAACGGTGCTACCCCATCGCAATGCCGATGAAAGGCGGACGCGGCAAATCCATTCGTCGAAGCTCGATACACCATTCGCCAGGTTTGCTTTGCCGCTCCGTACCACCCGTTTAGAGTTCCTTGGAAATGGATTTTATCATTTTTCAGTATAGCTGAGCCATGGAACAGGTTCAACATTAAGCGAGGCTGCAATCGTTTATCATTTTCGGTCAGCGGTCCTGCCGGTACGGGCGCTGCTGATGCGGTAGCAGTGGGAAGCTTGTTCGAATGCAGAGCAGCTCTACGATATCTTTCGAGCGAAAGTTCTATCGGTACGGCTCCCGTTGGCTCCACTTCTTCGGCAAACACCTGGCTATCGATGAGAAATAACCGCACGTGCGAGATTACCGGCGCCAAATACTGACAAACGCGCTGCCTTTCTTCCTCTGTCCAGTGAGCAGTAGGTTGTGTGACTCCCGCCTGATTTTTTGCCCAAGCCAACACACAACGCCAAACGTCTTCTTCCTCCAGTCCTAACTGCAAATGTAAAAGGAAACCTGTGTTACTGTGGTGATCGAACAGATGGTCATATGAACTTACATTGTCATAGGAAATAACTTGTATCAGTCCTTCCTTGGTAAGGTTTAGGAATGCATTCGTTTTGACGCACTCCGAAGCATTCTCCGCTATGTACGTGATGCACTTCTCTAAGAACGAGGCAGCGCACTTTGCACCTGGAAAGAATATAACAAAGAACATTTGCCCGACACGATTTTCAGTATCAACGCTCGTGTAAACGGTTTTTTCCAACACTACACAGCACAACACAACACACGGTGAGTTTCGTTCCGTAGATGCAACTTCGCCTCTACAAGCGTTTTATTCGTCTTCAATCCAGCTGTACCCTGACGTTTTATCAAATGCGCGCCCCAGTGATTTTGGCACCCATCCGATAGCTTAAATTAAAAGTAATTTACTGCGAAACACAATTCAATTCTACGCCGGCTAGTTCTGCACGTTCTGGATCAGTGTTATGTTGTCTCCTTTCAGCATGATGCGGCCAAGTTGACGTCGGGTCTGTTTTTTTATATTAAATTCCTCTGCCTCATCCAACACCAGATTCATGTACTCATCGAAACCCACTGAAAACAAAGCCATTCGAAACATTTGATTATTATCGTGATTTCTTGTGTTGACAAACGCAAACAAGGTTATGGGTACCGAGACCGCGCCATCCCGGCTTTTGCGCTTACCGATGTGTCCTTCTATTCGCAGATGCGTGTTTTCGTACAGCCACACTTGCACGCGGGAACGATTCTGTAGGTAGCGGAAGATAAGGTTGATGGGTTGAACCATCACCTTTTGCACTTTCGAGCCTTTGAACGACATTTTTAACTATTTTACAGCGCAGAGAAAATATACAACTTTGTTTGCTTCGTCTTGGACGCCAAGATGTGAATTGATACCTCACCAGGTCAGGCTAACCGAACGCAGCTTGACAGCGTACGTCACAAACGTCAGAATCTATTAAAGATGGCGGCCAGTTGAATTTTGCTTGGCCTGGTGTTCCACAATTTCTCACTTCTCACGAACATATTTCTCACTAGGAGTATAATTTTCGAACAGATTTACCTCACCATTCGCGTAGGGAGGCGCGCACAAAATGTATTTGAATTTACACTTGCGTTTTACGCATGGATGAGAAGTAGAAATTACGTATTAATGCTCAGGTTAATGTTGATTTCGTATTCTTAACGTGAGTGAGTAAACACATTGAACCTGCTCCAGAAAAGGCTTTTAAAAATTAATTACCTGATTCAGAAAGTATAAGTTATATATTATTGTACAATCTTACTCCTATAATATCCATCGTTCTTATCTACATCATGACTTTTAGCATAATTTCGCCGGGAGGTATGTTAAAAATATAATTGAAACATGAAAACATTAGTTTTTAAGATTCTCTGCCAGCTTTCGTCCTCGTTTAATTTCTTCCGGATTGGGATTCCTGTTTAATTTCTAACAGTCCGGATTGGGCCGAAAAACTCTAGAGGTCCCGGCTTACCATTTCAGATCTCTTTGAATCAATCCTGAGTATGGGAAGACATTCTGTACGGGATGTCTCTAAACCGAACCACCAGTGCAAATCTGTTTGCATAAAGTTTCTTCTTGTTATTGTTCTCCTTTGGCACTAAAACCTCGAAAGTTCTTGGCCTGCTATTTCTAGCCTTTTGTAACTTAGTTTTATTTGTAGCTGGATAGTCAGTCTTGCGTACGGTGAGCCGTTCCGGACGGGATCTGATACCCGGTCCTACGGTATAAAGGCTGGCGACGCTACTGTCTCTGCCATTGGACCGCTACACATAAGTATTGGGCATCTCCAAAAATTCTTTCTTTTATAAAAGTAATACTTTTCGATCAAATTATTATAGGTACCTGTCGCGTTCATACACATTTTCTGAGGTATAAATGTAGATTTGAAAAAGTAGATCCAAGTTTAGAAAACAAATATATCTTGCATGTACGTTAGACATGCATACGTGTTGGGTATTTAATTATTTAAAATCTTCTACTTTGTCTCAGAAATCCCGCGAGAACCGAAACCGGTCAAAGGATCACCCAATTGCACTTTTTCTTATCACAATTGCAAAGTAGCATACATCATCAATGTTAAAAACTTACCACAAGCTTTTTCCTTAATTTCCATAACTGCTGTTAGAAATGTACACGCATTCGCAACAGACATAGTTTTGCTGGCGTGATCTTCACAGGCAATCTTCAGTTCGTCGACGCCCATATCCTGGGCTAGCGTCATCATTTCAAATACTTTTGAGTCCTGTAGCATTATCTATATTTCGTATTGGAGAAGGAAATACAAAACAAAAAAACGTTCATTAAAACGTTAGATATGTCCCCTTCATATTACATTCCAGCCTTACCTTTGCGGTGTAAACATAGAGAATGAACTGCCGAAAGATATCCGGCTCGATGTGTGGCAAACGGATGGGCGTCGGAGTGCCGGGAGCAGACGTGGACACAGTACAACCAGGAATGCGACAAATCTCTCCTCGTTTTGTGTTTTGAAATGATTTACACCTGAAGATATGGAGATAGTGATTTCGTTAATTTCGAGTACCCAATACTCCCATCCATTACTTACCGTGCCATCAGGATGATCCGATGTGCATACACGCGTTCTTCGCTGGACCCGAGCACAAACACTATATCGGCAGTATCCTGATCTTCCGACAGTTTTTGTAGATCATCCAGAAGCTGGGGCAGCCCGGCCAGCACCTTGTCGCAGATAACGGACTGCGCACGACTTCCCATCGTCTCGGAATCACTATGATAACTGATTTCGTATTTCATTCAAAATGCTTTAAACGACGTATTATTCCGCCGATCAAATAGCAATATATAAACGAAATACAGCAGCACTTGTATACCACAGTTTGGCAATATAAAAGCAGAGGAAATTTGACTCAAGCTATGCTAAACCCTGTCCACAAATTTCTTCCAGAGTTTTCAGGCAAAATGTAAACAAACAACTCCGCTGCACTGGAGCACCTTTACGCACGCACACACACACCGTTGCTACTGAATATATGCTTTCCAAAGGAACGCTACGTTGGTAGTGGTGTCTCGATCCGTTTCTCTAACACCAATCAATTCGCCTGCTTCAAGCGATCGCAACTATAATTGCTCTTCAAAATCACAATTCCACAGCACTTTTAACACAATGCTCATCTCTGTTTTCTTCTGTTTGTTAAAACATTTATAAATATGATGTAGAAACAATGCAGATTCACTTCAGTACAGGTAAACTATAACACTATGTTTACAATCAACGTCTTGAGCACACAGCTGAGCACACGCTGCACACCACCGATGTTGATGCGTAACCGAAGCTCGCACTATGGGGTTATAGCCGGTAAAATGAAGGTGCTTCTTTCTCTTTGCGCAGGAGATGATTCTTTCATGCTTTTGCCCATTCCGTTCTCAACAGGTTCTCTTAACCTGTGCGTGTTTTTCTTTCTTATTTTATGTTTTGGCTCAGCATGCACTATAGAGCAATACGGGGTACACGTTGGACATAACAGAGTTTTATTTTAATTTCGATTCCATAAATTTCGTTCGAATGTTTTAACTGTTAAATTAATCTAGTTTTTTTTCTCAGAATGAATGTTTGTTTCGTGACACTTTTATAAACATTAAAATTAAACAAATTAAAATTAAAATTTCTTTTAAACTCAAATTTGGATGCATTGCTATGATAAAAAAGATACTTAAGTTCATAAGTTTTTTTAATTTATAAAAATCATAAAATTTTCAAAACTTTGAAAATGTCACTTTTTTGGTCTATTTTTAGTGGCTTCTAAGGTGGCCGAGGTGATAGCGGCAATAGTCTTCACACGTCAGGACCAGGTATCGATCCCGCTCGAACCGTCTATCAGTACGCACTACTGACTATGCAGCTACGGGTATAACTAAGTCATGGAAAACCACAAATAGCAGGCCGAAACCTCTCGAGGTTTTACTGAAAAAGAAGGCTTTAAAACAACTTTTGTCAAATTTTAGTATATTCATGATTAGATGTACTTAATTATCAATTGATTCTCAGCATTTTCTCTAGTCTAGTTTCTCTTGTAGGTTTGCACTACAACTACAACTGTTTATTGTTTTATGACAGCCAATTTAAGTATATCAAAGATTTAAAGCTGCAGTTATGAAGGTTTGTGGGAGCTATTTTTCACTCTTAAATGGGCATAAAGTTCCTCCAAGTAGCATATTTATTTTAGAACAGATAATATTCTCAAGACACATTGATACGTTATCGTATATTTAGTTTGGTAACTTGTAACATATACCTGTTGTAATATTTTAAAGATTTTCTTTCTATTTAGATCTTCCATCCATTTATTGGCAGATTTATTGTATTTTACTATCTGATTAAATAGGATAAACCATCCAGAAGTACTATTAAGTAGAATAGATCGTTTGTCATTTATATCTAACACACACAAAATCACTTTAAGGTTATACGTTTGTTGTCCTTTCCCTCTTAAATAGGTCCAATCATACCTCACTTGAACCGACAGTCCGACTTTTATTGTTGCTATGAAAATATCATTTCCGCTTCGAGTGTATTTGCAGGGGAAATGTTTTCACAATACGCACGAAAGATTCCTCAGCTTTGCCGATGCTCAATGCGGAAGCAGTTTCAGATTGATTGGTATCAATTCTTTGAATCAACAATACATATCAACGCTACTACGCCCGGTGTCCGTAAGAGGCGTTTGATTTCTGCACAAAACCCAAAACACCCCGGTCGGACAAACGAAAAGTAGCACGATTTTTCGATTGTCTACCATCATCTCCAGAGCAGAAATTAAGTTACCCCATGTCTGGAATAGCAAAACCTCTAACTGTGGGTTATTTGAATCGACAGCGAGCGGCGATAAGTGGGGTAGGACTAAATTAATTTCGATTTCTCAATGACACTTGATTTTAGTGAAGGCAGCTAACGCCTCTGCTGATGGCATTTGAGAGTATGGGAAGTATGATTCACATCACCCTTACTCATATCACCTATATTGGAATGGTTTTGAATCATGTTCTTTCAATACACATGAAGACAAGATGGAAGGAATCTTATACGAGGCTGCAATATTGTTAATAACTCTTTTACGAGTTATCGCTGATTTGCTATAATTTTCCATACATATAGTCAATGTGCCCATACAAATCACCCCTAATAAATGATACACGAAAGGAACGGAGCACGTGGTTATCTTCTGTTTGTCCAACGCAAACACTTCAGCAAGGGATGATTTATTTTTCAACTGCTATTTTCACAGCACTTATCACGCCTTTCTGTTTGCCCGATTTGCTATTCGGATGCATATTTTCCTCTCCATTTGACGAAGATGAAATCACTGCACGGCAACTCCCCATCCGCTCACTCACGCAATCCCTATCGTCGCATTTTAGGACACTCTTCTGGCAGACACACACACACACACAAGTAGCTCGCCGATATGGAGGGTTTTTCCCTTTACGAAAGAGAAGATATGTTTGTTAACCGAAGGACAAAATGGAAACTAGTCGGTGATGTTGGTCCCCGTCTGCGTGTCTGCTACGTGCTGCGTTGCGCCAGTTAGAGTGGTTGATGGTTTTCCGCTAAATGTAAAAATCCATTTAAATTTGTAATCTCTTCCGTTTCGTTTGCGCCCCCACCGTTTCTGTTCGGCGGCAGAGTCAATGCCCGCCGGGAGACCGCGGGCGTAAAGCATTGACAGTGACGCACCACCGGTGTCAATGTCGTAGGATTTACTAATAAAACAAGAAATAAATTGTATGCAAAACAGATTCCACGGCACGCCAGCTGACTGTCTGTCGAAAGTAGTAACCGTGCGGCCATCAGCATTTCGCGCCTTCGATAGTCGCGAATTGATTACTTACGGGCAACAGCCTTCGTTGCGAAAGAAGGTAACAACCCCGACCCCATGGTTTTTCATCGCTATGATGTACATAGTAAATGACAACAAAAAAAAACACGGGAAGCTTCTCGAGAAAATACAACATAAACATCATCTCATAACAGTCAATTTCACTTTACTTTAACGAGCAACACAAACAAAATGGATGGATTATACATCGGAGGGCTCGGGATGGGCGATAGAATATGGGAATATGGTGCAAAAGCGGACACAATAATTGAGTTTCGGAGGACCGTTTTCGCAAGTGGTTTAGGGAGCGACGATATGGCGTTTGTTTGTCTTTACAAAAATACACTCTCGCTTTCGTATTATAAAATTGACAAAAAAACATCATGGTTTGACGCAAACCCTATAATGCTATGTTGATAACGTTTCCTAAAAGCTATCACATTTTAATTTCAATAGAATACTTTTTACACCTGCTTGCAAGAAAAATGTAACATTTCATATTATAGCCATTACTTCCGAAGCTTTCGAATACTTACTTATTTGCTTATCAAAAATGATTATTTGCCGATCCAATATCACAGGCTTTCACTCTTACACCAACACTCCAACGGGGCAAAAATCTTCTTCCCGAAAGTGTCTAAGGGCGTTTCGTCAGGATCCTGGCACCATTTCTGTGACTGGTTCCGACGAAGTTGCGCCTGCTGTGTAAATGCCGTCTCTGAAACATATGAACGTTGTGGACCCGGAGAGAATTCGGTACATTGGAACAAATTCTTCTGAATTACCTCCAAGTCTTGGGCCACTGTTGATGCAATTTCGACAGCCTCATCTTTCAGCCATTTTTGTTGAAGACGAGATGTTATAAGGGAAGCACCTTCGCAAATGACGTTCCATCGAGTAGGACTGCTGAGAAGCTGCATGTCAAGGTTATGGCGCAGTTACAGTACCATCATCATCATCCAGTATCAATAGCAATTTTCTCTTCTGAGCAAACCGCGCAAGCACGAAATTCACGTGCTCAACAGATTCCATTACCTCTTCACAGTGTGTACAATAAGAGGATGAGGTGAATCCCATAAGATGCAAGCATTCTTAGAAGAAACTGTGCCCCGAGAGCGGGGGCGGCCCGGTGGTGCATACGATAACGGCGCCGGTCTTCACACGGCAGGACCGGGGTTCGAATCCCGGCGGACCGCCTCCCCGTACCCAGGACTGACTATCCAGCTACGGGTAAAACTAAGTCATAGAGAGCTAGCAATAGCAGGCCAAGACCTCACGAGGTTGTAGTGCCAAGGAAGAAGAAGTGCCCCGAGAGCACCGGTGATATATGAAACGTTACCTTATAATATGTTCTACTTACCCACTATTCTACATTTGGAAGAGTTCGTGTCTGAGAGGCGCATATAACTATTGGAAATAGAAAGGTTCAATTGCGTCCGTTGTAACAGGTATTTTGAGTGAAAACGTTTCCTCAGACTGTAGTTTGACCGATTGGCCACCAGCTTCCTTCGTTTGGACGACTTCAAAGATATGATCACCATCCGTACATTTGCCTCGTTAATCACCATCCCGAAGGTATGCCAGGACCTCGATTCGATTTATTTTTTCCTCCAAGTCTTGGTTCGATGAATTTACGATCTCTAAGAACGAAGAGAAGACAGGCAAATAACTTGGGGAAAGCTTGATGAGAGTTTGGTGAGGATGTGAGTTGATGATTGTCATTTTTTGTAACCTGGTAACCTTGAGAGGTATGTCAAATGAGCGTCATCATTGCGTCGCATATTTTTACCCTTTCTATGATGGCTCCATCTTCTCCAAGATTTGTCGCATGGTGCTCGCTCTTCACGAGTACAAGTAAGACTCGAGTAGGATAAGTGCTTGTTGTTCTAGTACTTTAGCTTATTTCTATACCGTAAAACAAAATAGTAAATTATTTTACACAAATGCATGCATACCCACCATAACACCAACGGTGACAAACAGGTGTCGAACATCCATAGGGCGTTGCTCATCATTATGACATCATCCCGCTGCGGCCTTCGTCCATTGCTTTATGTTTGCATCGCTTCTTTGTAATAATTTTACACAACTTCAAACGCATACATAATGTGTGATGTAAGAGATTTTTGGTTTTATTCCTTATGCACTAGCTTAGTCTTTACAATACCAACAGTTAACTTAATACAGCAAACAGCTCCTAAATCCTACCGGTTAGCCGCGCGCATTATGGCGTACAGGGCAGGCTCGTTTCTAGCTCACGTCCGGTTTGATTGCGTTCGATCGAAACCCGTACACGGTTCGCTGCAGCCGTAAGCTGGTAATGTTGAACAGCTTCAGCCGGATGTAGAAGTTTTTCGGATTAAAGTCCAGGACCACCTCGTGGAAGTATGTTAGCACCTAAAACATGTATACACAACAGAACAGCGATTAGTGATAGTGATGATTAGCGCTTTGTGTTAATGATATGTTCAACAAAAAATGCCTTTCGCACGATGCCCCGAGGCCAAGCGCACGAAAAAATTGTGTACATTGTTTGACCGCGAGTCTATCGAAACATATTTTCATAACATTCCACACTCATAACTTCACTCTCTGCACACCAGGCTCATAAATTTGGAGCTAATTAGTTGGTTCGGTTTTGCTGTGAGTCCGGGCTGTCCGGAGACAATTCGAACGCAGGAGACTCCCGCTCAAATGGTCCAATTAAAACGGCGATCACAAACAACTCGATCGCCTTGGTGCCCGCCGTTAAGACAGTTCTGTCGTTCTGTGTCTACTTCAGCATCCTACCAAACCACGTGCCCTCTTTCCATTTGCTGACCCCGGGGGCTAAGGTCAATGTGCAACCGTTACAGCAACGGCCCGTCGGTCCGTTCGGCGTTGTAGTAGCGTTACCGCGGCACCGTAGAGAAAAACAAATTCGAAGCGTTGTGGGGTAGCCGCCTCCAAATTGGAAGGCGCCTCCACTACGCCTAGGTTTGTGTGGTTTTGTTGTTGTTTGTTTTCACTTTCGCTTGACTATCCTATCTCGAGAGTGTTTGAAATAGAAATGACGCACCGTAAGCTATTCGCACCGCCGCGCGGCATAGCTAAGTGGACGTGTAGCCGGTAATGGTCACACCGTAAACTATTTTTGGGAGCGTCGCGGGACCGATTACATGAACGTGTGCTTCAGACGAAGGCGTAGATCTGTTTGGCAACAAATCGTACCAACGCCGAGTACGGTACACTCGGCCCAAAAGTGGTCGGAGACACTGGAGCCGAAGTCGTACTACAATCCATCACACGGACGAAACGGACGTCGAGGCTAGCCCTAACGCGATAGTCGGTCTTGCGTGAGCAAATCTGTCCACCAACACCGGTACAGAGTGCAAACATTTGTGGAATGCAAACCCACAATGAAATCTCTCTGTATCTTACTGCAGTACCACTCCAGCCGGTCCGGTTTCGCGCCGGCTACCAGCCACCGGAGCAGTAGGGCATCTCCCGGGGCACAACGCGCGAAGGCCATTAATTTCACTTTTTTATCACCATCATTACGTGTTGCCGCGTCTTGCGTTTACCTTAGATGAGTTGAACTGTGTAAACGTAATACTTTCACCGTCCGCTGCAGTGAACTTCTCCACGACGGTAACGTTTTGCGGCTCGACGAACGGGCCCACCGATTTGTGCAGCACCTTCAGGATTTCGTCACCTGCATCCGGGCGGAAGTGGCGATCCCAGCGCACGGCATGCAATCAGAGAAGTACAGAAGAAATCGGATTGGTAACTTCGATTAGTTTTCAAAACTAGCGGAATAACCGTTTGGCCGTTATGTCACCGCGGGCGCAAACACTACGCGGCGCACACACAAGCGTACGGAAATGGCAACACACACGCACCTTCCTTGCGGTTGCCTAGCCCGTGGCCAATCCAAAAACCCTCCTCATCGTAATCGATTTCATAATCACTCAGCTCCGTCCTGGCCACCTGAAGATAGGCCAGCGCACAGCACGCACCAACCACTAGCAGCAGCTTATCGCGCATGATGGTAGTTCACCGCGATCGTGTCACTAAACTGAAGGGAACGTTCACACTCTGCCAACGCGATGCAAGATTCCAACACCAGGGTCCAACACGTCGGCACGGATCCGACCACAAAAATCGCTTCCAAGCTTCGCCGAGATGAGGCTGCGCGTTTCACTTTTGCCCGAGATGCTACCGATGGCACACACGGCGTACGACTGTGGGCCCGTCGGAGTGGTCCCGTCCGGTTAACGTCCAACGTGCACGCGCTGTCCTCACGCGACCGCACACATAAGCCGCCACCGACCGTCAATCGTACGCGCGGCGGCACATTTCAGCAACGTCAAATTCCCGCACCATCGATGCGAGCAGGTTCGTCGCTTTGCCCACCGGCCCAAGTCTTTCGTTTCGCCGGAGCTGTTGTATAGCGATCTCGCTCGTGCCTACGGGTGTAACGCTGTAGATACGAGCGTCGCCAGATGTGATCATGGATCAGCGAAAAGACAACGCGCGACCCTTGATCGATCGATCGTTCGCGCTAACGCACTTCGTAAACAGACGGTACACTCACACACAAATACGAACGCTTTTTCACGCACACACACACTCACCGATTCATGTGTTTTGATTGCCCCACGCACCACCCGCAACCAAACTTACAAGACACACTCGTTTCAAACCCGCTAGGACGGGTCGTTTCGTCGCAGAGCGTTTGTTTATGCTGAACCGTCTAATGGAGGGAGAGTCACTTTATTGCCCATCGCGCGCAGACTTGCTGACATTGAGGATGATAATTTGCCTATCGGTAGTTTAAATCGATACGAAAAATATTCAAATTCCGCTGACAAATTCCTGACGCATTAGTCGGCGAGGCTGTGGAGGTAGTGTTGCGTACAGGAAGTAAGCACACCAGTTGGTGGTATTGTTTCCTAATCAGCTGCTGTAGTTGCTGTTAAATACGGAACGATTATTGCTTTAAGCGAATTCTACTCGACGTAGTTTAGTTAGTTTATATAGAGTTCGAATCATTACACTTTACTCATGTCCTCTGTTTGTGTTAGATATTGACTTGGTGAAATGATATCTCGAGACAGCTGTCATTGTTCTAACATCTCGTCAATGGACTAACTTTTTAACTACAAGTAACTTATAACTTTTTAACTACAAGTAAGTATGTACAGTGCAGGACATGACGATAAGAACGCCTTATTTTGTTAACAGAAAAGTTATGGTGTAGATATTTAAGAAATCGTAGTTTTTTGTTGTTGTAAAACGACTGTTATCTTGATGAAACGAGATAAAAAATTTATATACATATGAATGACTCTTATTCAATACAATATGGCGTCTAGCCATAATATTGGAAATTAAAAAAGTAATTCACGTTTGCAAGTCTAACGAAAACGTTGCCAACATACGTGGGCTACGAAAAAAAGTTAATGATTTTTTTTCCAGGAATTTTATTCTTCTGAACATTGATGTCTGATAAATTTGTTAATTTCTGGACGGAAAGAAAATTTCCAATAAAAGTTAATGATGTTGCTGATGTGTTTTAAGTTTATGGAATTGAAATTTCTTGATTCTCATTTAATTATTCATTTAACAATTTATAGTCAACGGGCCAATATCGAAATCAAACCATAGAAAAGTCTTAAGCTGGTAGTATGCAGCTTTTAAAAGAAAACAAAGAATGGACATTAAATTAAATAAATAGATTTCAACTGTGAGACTTAAATAAATAGACTTCTATCAACTATTCCTTGAGATGCTCAATACCTGTAGCTAAATACTTCAAAAAAACGTAGAATAGACAAGGCGCTTTCATTATTTTGTCCATCACTGTATGTAACCTCCAAAACAGAAGCAAAAAAAACCCTTAAAATATCTCTTCCAACGCAAAAGAAAACCGAAAGGAAAGTAGCAAAACACAAATTCCGAAAGATTAACCATGCTCACAGAACAGGTTGATGCGGAACACGTTTTAACATCTGCCTTCATCTGTTGACTTCAGTTTCGTTTATGGTGCATATTACGATAATAATAAAAAAAAACAACAAACTGCGCCTGGGAATATGCTATATTGTAGCGATGATTACATCATCACTAATTCGTTGCGGAAACGTACGAATGAGGTAATGCAAAAATTTCACTTTCCATCAGCCGGTATCACTCAAATTATACGATCGTTGGCCGGTTGATAGAGAAACATTTTTACAACAATGCAATGTATGGGAGATAGTGGTCCTTTATCTTACGATAGTGAGTCTGGAATTGATGTTGGTTCCTTCTCTCGGCTATCTCTTTAAAGCAGATGACACAGTGTAAGATCGTAATGCGCTGTCCTATATTGATCATACCAAACCGTACGAACGCGATAGGAATAAACACATTTCCCGATCGTGACAAGGTGATTGGTGGGGAACCTTTCAATATCGCTAAGCGACAGGGACAGGGACGCACAATACGTTGTGGGTCAATTCCCTAGCAAGGTTAGACTGTACTGGAAATACAATGCTTAGAGCGCCTGCAACGAGACACAGATTCCAGCACCGATTGCACCACTGAGGCCTGGGTACACAGTAGATGTTTACTCGCCGGATTGCTAACGCAAACTGAAATCACCTTCGATCAGGCAGTATTCGGTGCCCACTGTCACCGTTCGTTGTGCATTAATTGTGAGATGGAATACTCAAAGATTACCATCCAATGAATTAAAGAGATTTGGGAAATTTTGCTTAGTTTATACACTAAATCAATACAAAACTCACTCTCTATAACTACCTTTAGATGCCTCTGTGATGCCCTAATCAGTAAAGCATCTCAACGCAGCCAGCAATGCTGATACGATTGCAAAAGGTTGGAATTCCAAAACAACAACATCGCAACGGACACACCCAAACATGCGTACGAAAGTAAGTGTACGAATCGGTTATAATGCGATGTAAACAGTATCCCAGGAACAGACCGACCGTACGTAGGTTGGCATATGGGCAAAAGCTTGAATCGGCCGAGTGCCGATGCGAATCGGTTCTCTGTGCATGTGTTTTCGTCACAATTCGATACCGGTTTTCTCACGCCAAAAAATCATGTTCGATATGTACGCCGTAAGCAATAGCTCCTTTCTGGTGACTTCACAACCCTGAACGTGGAATGCTGTCGTTTTTGTTTAACGAATTCTTTTGTTATCTTCGCACAACAGTATTGCAATGTTTTGGATTGATGCTGCTAAAGGTGTTGTGCTTCAGGCGTACCGATCGAATCGAATACACAATTTTTAAATGTCAATTTTACATTTTACTACTCACTATCAACACTCTGATAATCGATTATATACGGGAGATATCAACGTCACGAACGGAAGCTTCCCGTTTTTTTGGGACGGAAGAGGTTAGGAAAAGTGGGAAGGAAAAACCTGTTTGTAATTTAGTTATTATCGGCTATCGGCCAATGCCTGCCAGCATAAAATCAAATGCAAACTTTTTCCTAGCGAACAACGGTGGGCATAATCGGCCACGGCCCTTTCCACGTTATGTCGGTGCATAGTTGTGGTTGACAAACCAAAAACACTCCAACAAAACATATTAGCCAGCCATTTTTATGGGTTTTCCATGTTTTAATTATTGTTGCTCCACTTTTCGGGGTGGTCTATTTTTACCCAGCTTTAAAACGTCTACGTTACTGCATTGTAACTACAAACTTTCACTTGTGGGTGTGTGAAATCGTTAAAATTATGACAAAAGCGTCATGTACAAGATCCTAATTACCATGCCACACATAACAACGCACGCTATTGTGGAATGTGTGGCGCTCACATCGCTGTCCTATATTGATCATACCAAACCGTACGAACGCGATAGGAATAAACACATTTCCCGATCGTGACAAGGTGATTGGTGGGGAACCTTTCAATATCGCTAAGCGACAGGGACAGGGACGCACAATACGTTGTGGGTCAATTCCCTAGCAAGGTTAGACTGTACTGGAAATACAATGCTTAGAGTGCCTGCAACGAGACACAGATTCCAGCACCGATTGCACCACTGAGGCCTGGGTACACAGTAGATGTTTACTCGCCGGATTGCTAACGCAAACTGAAATCACCTTCGATCAGGCAGTATTCGGTGCCCACTGTCACCGTTCGTTGTGCATTAATTGTGAGATGGAATACTCAAAGTTTACCATACAATGAATTAAAGTTATTGGGAAATTTTGCTTAGTTTATATACTAAATCAATACAAAACTCACTCTCTATAACTACCTTTGGATGCCTCTGTGATGCCCTAATCAGTAAAGCATCTCAACGCAGCCAGCAATGCTGATACGATTGCAAAAGGTTGGAATTCCAAAACAACAACATCGCAACGGACACACCCAAACATGCGTACGAAAGTAAGTGTACGAATCGGTTATAATGCGATGTAAACAGTATCCCAGGAACAGACCGACCGTACGTAGGTTGGCATATGGGCAAAAGCTTGAATCGGCCGAGTGCCGATGCGAATCGGTTCTCTGTGCATGTGTTTTCGTCACAATTCGATACCGGTTTTCTCACGCCAAAAAATCATGTTCGATATGTACGCCGTAAGCAATAGCTCCTTTCTGGTGACTTCACAACCCTGAACGTGGAATGCTGTCGTTTTTGTTTAACGAATTGTTTTGTTATCTTCGCACAACAGTATTGCAATGTTTTGGATTGATGATGCTATAGGTGTTGTGCTTCAGGCGTACCGATCGAATCGAATACACAATTTTTAAATGTCAATTTTACATTTTACTACTCACTATCAACACTCTGCTAATCGATTATATGCGGGAGATATCAACGTCACGAACGGAAGCTTCCCGTTTTTTGGGACGGAAGAGGTTAGGAAAAGTGGGAAGGAAAAACCTGTTTGTTATTTAGTTATTATCGGCTATCGGCCAATGCCTGCCAGCATAAAATCAAATGCAAACTTTTTCCTAGCGAACAACGGTGGGCATAATCGGCCACGGCCCTTTCCACGTTATGTCGGTGCATAGTTGTGGTTGACAAACCAAAAACACTCCAACAAAACATATTAGCCAGCCATTTTTATGGGTTTTCCATGTTTTAATTATTGTTGCTCCACTTTTCGGGGTGGTCTATTTTTACCCAGCTTTAAAACGTCTACGTTACTGCATTGTAACTACAAACTTTCACTTGTGGGTGTGTGAAATCGTTAACGCCAAAAAATCATGTTCGATATGTACGCCGTAAGCAATAGCTCCTTTCTGGTGACTTCACAAACCTGAACGTGGAATGCTGTCGTTTTTGTTTAACGAATTCTTTTGTTATCTTCGCACAACAGTATTGCAATGTTTTGGATTGATGCTGCTAAAGGTGTTGTGCTTCAGGCGTACCGATCGAATCGAATACACAATTTTTAAATGTCAATTTTACATTTTACTACTCACTATCAACACTCTGATAATCGATTATATACGGGAGATATCAACGTCACGAACGGAAGCTTCCCGTTTTTTTGGGACGGAAGAGGTTAGGAAAAGTGGGAAGGAAAAACCTGTTTGTAATTTAGTTATTATCGGCTATCGGCCAATGCCTGCCAGCAGAAAATCAAGAGCTGTAAATAATGCAAACTTTTTCCTAGCGAACAACGGTGGGCATAATCGGCCACGGCCCTTTCCACGTTATGTCGGTGCATAGTTGTGGTTAGACAAACCAAAAACACTCCAACAAAACATATTAGCCAGCCATTTTATGGGTTTTCCATGTTTTAATTATTGTTGCTCCACTTTTCGGGGTGGTCTATTTTTACCCAGCTTTAAAACGTCTACGTTACTGCATTGTAACTACAAACTTTCACTTGTGGGTGTGTGAAATCGTTAAAATTATGACAAAAGCGTCATGTACAAGATCCTAATTACCATGCCACACATAACAACGCACGCTATTGTGGAATGTGTGGCGCTCACATACCTATGAGGCGCGCCATTAAAGGATCTTTAATTAGATCAATGCCAAGAGCGTGTCAATCGCAGCTCAATCCAAGAATTAAACATAACCCGCCACCAGTGGGAGGTCCAACGGCATTCGCCGGGCTTAATGACGCATACGAGTGGGTCATTGGTTTATGAGTTGGTGTAATAAAATGGCTCTTTGAATTCGTTTCAACGAGTTTTGACGATATACTAGCATAGTTTGTAATGGAATTATATAACTTTTATTATATCTACCGTTTACCGTTTACTTATTATAACATCTAGTAAGTCTTTTTAGATACAACTTAACTGAGTAAATTAAACTTTTAAAGCATTTTTTAAATCAAGAACTACTGTTCCAAATTAAATACATTAAAATCTATATTAAAGTGCACTATAGTTTCTCACCTCACTGTTATCATCAACATATTACAATTACAAATGATATGCAACAGCACACCAGCAAACCAGCATGTTGCATGCTACGGCCATCAAAATCGCACATCATTCAATTACCGTTTTGTCTCATGGTTTGAAATTCATCCAAAATAATTCAATTATTTGACGGCAAATTGATTCATTTTCCATTAAGTGCAGGGAACCGTACGTTCGATGTTCAACTATGTACAACCGGATACGTTGCATCGTTAAAGGGTGTGAGATCTTGAGCAGACAGTACATTCGTTGTGTGTGAGTGTGTGTGAAATTTGATGAAAAGTTTCACCGTCGTTTAGTACCTTCATGCACATGTTCATGTTATGCTGTTTTTGGAACCATAGATTGCGTAATTAAATGTATGTTGTGTTGCACGACTTGCACCAAAAGTTTATGAATAAAACAAACTATGTTTAAACGATATTTTATAATGATAATAATGCAATAACATCGGCAGATAATTTTAAATGTGTCGGTTTTTCTCCAGGGTAAAACTTAAATCAAAATGGCTAATTATAAATCTTTTAACAAGAGACCATGTATAATGCAAATCACAATAGCATGACTAATTATAAATCTTTTAACAAGAGACCATGTATGATGCAAATCACAATGACAAGATGATTTTTCTAGCAAAACAAAATTTCGAAACAAACCAAATATAGTTGATCTGAAAAGTTTGTAGAGTAAGCTTTGTTTTAGAACACCAAATCTTGGAAACGAAAACATCGCTCCGCGTGACCATTGAGCACGACGTTGTGCAACGCAGCGTAATGCGCATTGCGCACATTCAGGCGCGATCGATGAAACTGTCGAAACATCGAAAACACTCGTTCGAAAAAATAACGGAGTGGTTTCTTTAACGATCATTTTGACTTCTTCCTCTATGAAAACGTTCACAAGTATGGAAACGTATTATGATTCAAATACATACTTTATTACCATTTTTTAATCAAAACTACAACCGCTTTGCGGTCTTAAAATATTATGATTATTATAGTTAAAATGTTGAAAACAAACATCCACATCACTTCTCACGCAACCTAAGACAAAAATGCGTATTCTGACTAAAAGCGGTGCGCAGAAGGTGGATAGACTAATTTACTAACCGTGAAACTCTTGAAACGCAATAACAATTAGGGTCATTTATTATAATAACTTATATTAATGAACTAAAGACCGGTTCGAAGGAGCAAATGTCTCCCAGCTAGAGATGAGAAAACTCATTCTTTTCAGTGATTCAAATCAGAGTAAAAAAGTAACTATAACGATTTCAATGTTTCATTCTTTCTTTAAAGATTCATTAAAAAATAATTAATTAAACAAAATTTTATAACCTGCTTATAAACACTCTCTGTGCCGACTTCTAACTCACTCTTTTCGGTTTATACTCACTCACTCTTTACATATTATAATTACTCTTTTCGGTTTTAACTCACTCTTTTCATATTATAATTACTCTTTTCGGTTTTAACTCACTCTTTTCATATTATAATTACTCTTTTCGGTTTTTACTCACTTTTTTACTATTATAAAAGAGTAATTATAATATGAAAAGAATGAGTGAGTGAGTATAAACCGAAAACAGTGAGTTAGAAGTCGGCACAGAGAGTGAGTGAGTAAGTATAAAGAGTGAGTAAGTTAAAAGAGTAGAATAATCTCTTTGTGCGGATTTGAAACCATACTTTCACTTGCGTTATTTAACTCACTCACTCACACTTACTCAGTGTACACATCTCTACTCCCAACCTATGTAAACTGTATTTTTATAATTTGGAATAATTTATTTTTGTTAGTTTGTAATTTAGAACAAACAACACAGTCAGGCCGTCCTACATGAATAAAAAAATAGCTAAAGGCGTTTATCGTATCCTGAATTCAAACCTAATACTTTTATATTTTTCTTTCTGTTTAGTCATACCATCTAATAGCCTAATAAATTTATTGAAACCACTTATTTGGACAGCCAGTTCTCACTGCGTGTATTATGTCCACAAACGATTGAAACTTACATTACGAAACGTCTGGTGTTGGAATTAGCTAAGAAATACCAACTACCAATCTTTGTATGTATCTTACTATGCTTATTTTTGTTGCTGATGCCCAAAATATTTCTGACTTTAATTAAAATACAATATCGAATGTCTATTGTTATCTATTACGTATTAATATTTAAAACGTTATTAAGCTTCTTTAGTTACTGTTTATAACTTTTGCGCTAATAACAGTCAATACTTCAAGATTCCTGGAATATAGTACTAATAACTACCGTTTGTTAACGGTCAACTAACTAACTTTCATATTCTACCTAATGTTGTTCTTTAGAACGAAAGCAGTAGATTACGCAGTGGTTAAAATATATAAAGCATATTGTTGGGTGCGTACGTTGAGACACTCACTTGCTCTCTCCGTGAGAAGTCTCTCACCGGTAGACGGACACGAGTGTCCTTCGGGATGTGAACAGCCGAGATCTCCTGCGATCGAGATCGTTATCTCGCAGCCGGACAAGGAGTCAACAACCAGCAACCGAACAGAGCGAACCGTGGTGGTTCGGTGTAACGCGTACACGCACGTTATACGAATAAACGAATGTGTTAGATTTTATTGTATTTACGGTGTGTTCGTCCAACTTATTTATACTGTACTCTCGGCATATCACATCGTAAAACATATTTAAGGTAATTAGGGCATACGTAACACCAACAGTTCGTCCAGATTAATGCTCTACTTCCAATCAACTATAAATTCTATAGAATTCTAGGACTTCTATCAATCAACCAAGCACCGTAATCCTTTTTCTGATAATAGTCTCAGTCCCCAGGGTACGTAAATAAAGCAATTGCTAGGGGCCATGAACTTGCTAGGGGCCATGAAGTCAACGCTTGTCATCGTCTTGTTCTTGTCTACAATTTCGAGGGCTATAAACCTGTCATTTTACTGGCTTTTATGATTTTGTTCTTAGATGAATATTCGGTCTTGCGTACGGGGAGGCGATCCGAACGGGATTCGATACCCGGTCCTGCCGTGTGCAGCTCAACTCAACTGACAATCTTCAGTATTACGTGCTGTGATAGCCTTATCATCAGAAGAATATGTTATTCTAAATCTCTGCGTGTTAGACTTTTAATATTTAAAGTTTATTGTACATAGACTCTTTCGGAAGAGAATACAGAATATTGAACTATAAATGCCTCGTGTAGTTCGGTGAGGTGAACCTCATAATTAAAAAACAAATCTACACTACCGTTTTGCTATCCCTTCAATCCAATCACTAGTATAGCCCTGGCAAACGAATGTTGGATTAATGTGTACTATCACCTGCAGGTGCGTATAAGAAAATCTCATTTCTCTAACTCAATTCTAACCGGGCACCACCACCACATCGACACGTAAAACAAACAACTTTCGTCACCGAGATGCCGAAGGCGATTAATTCCTCCGTTATTTACTCGATTCATCGACACCCTCTATGACAGCAACGGTGCAGGTTTGCGCCCTATCAACAACATTTTCTCTGAACATCTCTACGCCTTTGCCGCCATGATGATCTGCCCAGCGGTATGGGCAACCCGTGCAAACGGTGGTGCGAATAAACTTAATCCACTCGAAGCGCTTTATTGGATAAACCGGGAAAATAGATTTTGCCAACCGCCCTCCGGCAACGAGTCAGTGCGCCAAATTCAATCTGACGATGGATGATAGTTTTGTTTTGAGCGTTGTTTCATTCGCAAAACCACACGAACCGATGAATCATACAATATGTATGAAAAAAATGCGATAAGAATCGTTTGCAGTACGTTTATAGCTGTATTCGCTACATTTTTGTATAATGATAATATTGTTCAGAAACCTTTTACTTCGACTACTCAACAAAATATTCGACACTCCTTTTGGCTCTAGGATTCTAGATAGAGAAGCCTATTTGATGTACCACTTTTTTAAATACTCGAAATTACCACAATCATTAGACCAAGACTATTCGTCACTATTTCTTCCAAACAAAATGCTGCTTTCGTAAACTTTAACTTGCTGCATTAACGATCTTTGTCTTCCGGATTTAATGGGCCCCCATTGTACAATGTATGCATTCTCCCGAGTTTCCATCCTTGCAATAACAACTAATGGAATGGACGATTGCACACAATGTATGCGGCAAATGGCTGTATTTTTGGGAGGATTGTGCTTTCGCTTCACTTATTTTCTTTTTTATCATGTTTTCTTTGCAACTTCGTCGAAGTGTTTACTGGTGAGTTTTGGAATCGTTCTTCTTTTGTTAAAACAAAAAAGTTTGGAAGTCTGGAGCAAAAATCACTTCAATTTGTCCGATGCTTTTTAATATACCTGGTAATGAATAATAAAGCAGTCATACTAGTAAACACAACAACAAAAAATAACATGAAAAAAGCTTTCGAAGTTTGCTGCAATCATCTAGTGCCTGGAAAATAGCTTTCCTTTTCTTTATCTTAATCCGCCATATTTTGAGTGTGGCGAAAACGAACAAAGTCCTTCAAAGTCCTTCCAATCAACTGAAATAAACGGATGTTATGTGATTATTTTGACAAGCAAATTTCTGATGGAAATTAAATAAATATAAAAAATAGTTCATTAAGCTGAAGATACCTTAAAAATTTGTTTTTAAAATTTTTAAAATTTTTTTCTTTATGGTTCACGTCATGTTATTGGTACATGTTATTATAATTAACCTTTTTTAAAAAATTACTTAAAGTTAACCAATATAAATTTATAATTACCAAAATTAACCAAACCAAAACTATCAAAAGTTTACACCTTTTCGATACTTAGGCAATACTTGCAAAGAATCCTTACATTGAATGTAGCTAACAGCCGAAGAATTATAGAAAATTATCATTATATGCTTCACGGTACGAGTGCTCCAATCACGATGCCCCGACCGCAGGAAGGAGAGAAAGTGTTCCCGTTTTCTTCAACAGCGAATGCATTTGATAGCTTTTCAACTATTTCTGACTGACTGGTCTGACTCCGCTGACTACGGGATCAAGCTGCCGTCGCTATTGCACGTCCCTTTGCCGACGACAACATTTGCCATCACTCACCGTGGAAAGTGCATAAAAGATCAAAGAGACTTTTGAGTTCCTTTCAAACTCATCATCCACCCGTGGTCCTCCGTTGCATTAGTTGCAGCTACTAGGCTCCCATCAGGATGTAGCACAATGTGCACTACCAGCACCATCCTTCAAACCATCAACCTAGATATAAAATGGTCCATCGAGACTCGCAGCTTCAAAAACATCATTCACCCTTGCATACTGACGCTGGGCGTACCAAGCGCACCATAAGCCCACACCCTCACACACACACACACGTACGCAGAAGGTGAATTATACACTTTTGTTCTTTGACTTCAACGCTTCTGAATATGGAAGATTTTTACATCCTTTCAAGTTACGGTCCCGCGCGATCCGCGCAAAGGACATCCATTTCTTCACTCACACTGTCTTCAAACAGTTTGCACAACAATAAAGAAGTGCAATGCCTTGGGCATACCACAAAATGAAGCTTTTCAGTAGGCTTGTCAATTTCATATGATTGCGAAAACCGGTAATGTTTCCTACTGTCACTGTGAAGCGGATGTGTGGAACTGTGGATATTGTAGCAAATAATCATTTTTAATGTTAAACTATTTACATTTACATGCACTTCAAGTTGTAGAGTATCTATCAATTACCATAAAACGATAGTTGAATCAATATTGAGTTGTAGAATGTTGTTCTACACATTTATTCTATGCGCCGATTGTCCGTACTTCAAAACCAGGAATCAAATCTCGGATCATTTTCGCATATGCAGGATTTACTATCCATGATTGTATACTCTCGAGATTGTATCGCCAGAAAAGAGGAAGACGATTTATTGAGACAACGAATCCGGATAGTCTTCCCTTTACGTGAAACAACAGCCTAGATGGGATTCGAAGTCCTGTCCGAAGCTACTAATAATAATTCTCTAAATAGGTTAACACCGATCGGTCCACCTCAGTAACATATTACTCTTGAACACAACAGTACTGATTTTAAAATCTTGTAGATCACTAAATTCATTGATTTTTTTTTTTACATATTACTGTCAGTGGGGCCTAAGCTCATATGAATATATGAGATATTTGTAACGTCTCTCTTACTCTAAGCGTCCGTTAGGGTGCATGTAGGAACCTTTTTGTTCTAATAAATATGATGCGTCAATTTCATATGATGAAATGTTAGCTATGAATATTGTTAGAAATAAGTGTCGTCTATGATAAAGAAATTGTACACATAACAGTGAGCCGTGGTCATGTAACATACATACATGGCTAGCAAGACGAAACCACGGTACATGCATAACTGCCAGTATTGCTGCTGAATGGGCAGACTATTAGTCCAAGTCAAGAAGTTAAGTTCTATGGTTTAGCGAACAAGCGAGGCATAAATTGATTTACGGCACATTAGGACGTTGAATTTTTTGGCAATTCTTGCTAAAAAGCTCAACACTCGATTAACCTCATCTTTAACAGTTTTACATGTATTATTTACTTATTTATCAAGCGTTAACACCATTTCGTGGTCTTGGCCTTCCAAAATGCTCGATACAGCTCACTGTATAGCGCCGTCGATTGCCGTCTGTCAATCTAATATCGCAGCCTTTCTGGTAAACGCATAAATGCCATCAGTGCATTACAATTTGAGCCTATTACGCCTGCTCTGGCCTAAACAGACTTTATCGGCTTAGTCGTCTAGTGTCATTCATATGACATGACCAGACCACCGGAGCCTGGCGAGCCTAATTCGCTGCACGATGGTAAGATCACCGTACAGCTCATAGAGCTCGTCGTTGTAGCGGCTCCTCCATTGTCCTTCCACACATACGGGGCCAAAAATCCTTCTGAGCATCTTCCTCTCGAACGCGGCTAAGAGGGTTTCGTCAGTTTTGGACAGAGTCCATGTCTCAGAGGCGTATGTGAGTACTGGGACTATAAAGGTTTTGTACAGTCCCAGCTTCGTCCGTCGCGACAGGGATTTTGAGTGGGGAAGTTTCCTCAGGCTGTAGTATGACCGGTTGGCAGCCAGCACCCTTGCGCGCAACTCAACGTCTATGTTGTTGTCGGTGCTGACTTTTGACCACAGATAGGTGAAGTTTTGGACGACTTCGAAGGTGCGATCACCTATCTGTACATCACCCCTGCGTAAATCAGTGTTTGTTAGCAGGGCCGCTGGTGGTGCCACCATCATTTTGGTTTTTGCCTCGTTGATCTCCAACCCGAGGGCCAAGTCAGACTACCATATCATTTAATTTTACCCGGAATAAACCTAATCTGAGAAGAAAAAGGACGAGCTCGAAGACTCTAATGGTTTGGTCTAATAGTCTCAGCTATATATGGACTTCGTTTATGTTACAGAAAAAATGTTTTCTGGCAAAGTGATATTATTCAATTGAATATTCTTGGAAGTAACAGTCATCTTATGGAAGTAACTATCTACTTTAAAGCTCGGCAGATGTAACTTAAATTATAAATGTTATTATTAGAGACAAGTTGAAATGTGGCCATAGAGGGTCATCATCCCGTGTTCCAGACCTTGAGTTCGTTATCTTCAAACTGTGGCTTAGAAATCCTAACGTTCTACATATCATTCACTGGTTCATTAGAGCCTGCAATCTGATCTGTGTTTTATTTACTTTATTTATATATTTTAAGTTATTTTATTCATAATAACGAGAATGTTACATTAATTCACATTTTGATTTTATCACAAATAAGTCATTACCACAAAAAAATCTATCTTTTATCATTCATCACATGTAAAAGTGTGATAAAAGAGCGTTCAAAAATTAGTACATTAATACACTAGATAAAAACATTACACGCAAGCTGCCTTTACCTTATTTGGTTATTCTTCACAATTTATCATAAGCAACGCAACTCACTAGAAATCGAACAATCATCTCATGTTTGCAGTACCATCAATCAGTTTTAATTAAAGCTTCCAAAGCTAGTAACCACCGTGTTCGGGCTGAAGAAGTTTGTTTTGCATCAACTTAATATTAATGATCGTTCGAAACACAGCGGACTCAAACTTCTTGATCGGTGTTCTTTACCTGTGTTTCGTCGGAATTGATTATTCGTTACCAAACATCACGAAACACCCATATGGTGGTCTGTATTACTTTCGTTGGGCGATGGACTATCAATCATTCCACGCTATTGGCATTCTTATTGTCATTTGCTCTCTAACCATTATCCAAGCACTGGTCTAATGCGTGTATTTTTGGATTATAAAGAAGGATAGAGCAAATATTTAGAAAAAAACTTAACCAAAACAATGTCATAATCAGTCGAATCGGAATGCATCGATCAAACAAATCTACTGAAGCAAAATATTGTATAAACTCTAAATTAAAGAAAACCCGCATATGCACGGTTTGGTTTGCGCGGACCAAAATATCTCTCACGTGTTGACAAGCGGATCGCGCATGTTTACATAAAACATTTCCGAAATGCACGAATCATAATTTCAAGAGCTTCACCGGAGCACCGGAGCACCATCGGTAGCACCTACGCTTTGTATGCTAAGTAATTTTTCGAAGTTCTTTGAATCTGTCACACCTGTTCCAGTCAACACCAGCGACACCAGCGGCCTGTCGATTTATTATTTGTCCGACAACCACCGTCATTACTATTCAAGCAATGCAAACCGAACAGAAATATGTGCGTACGATTGCCTGGCAGTCGTCTGCTGCCATGACCGCTTATGTCGACTTTTCCCATTGTCATGCACCTTAAAATTAAATCATGAATATTGATGAGACAAAGTGTTTAGCTGGCCTGGTGACTATTTTCTATTTTCATTATGCGCTTTACATGAATCTGGTCGTGATGTGTTCGGGCGTAAGGGCCCAAATATGTTTCCCTGTTCTTCCTCCCTTCAAAAAACGTGCCCACGATAGCATTCCAGCCGTGCGCTGTTACCTGCGTCTATCTTTAACTGCTTATTTTTCATCCTAATCGGTTTAAATCATTCATAAAAGTAATCAAGTTATGTAAGCTATTGTTAACAAGCTGTTCACACACAGAAGAGAAAATAGAGACCTGCTGTAAGTACTGCTCTATAATCATTCAAACACTTGTGGCTCAAGGTTTTCGTGCGTCCTCACAACTGACAAATAATATTGAAATTGGAGATTAATTTAGATTAATGGAAACAATTGCTTTGTTGTGCTTGAATCTCACTAACACCGCTTTGATGCAATACCATAATGAAGGCGTCACCAACAGTACAGTTCCCGACACAAACTAATTAAATAAAGTCCTAGATAAAAGCAGTGCGGCAACAAACCCGCACCCACGAACTTGTTTTTGTAACACGACGTCGGCAAGATAAAAAGAAAGACCGACAAAGTTGAAGCCTGATTTTCATGGTCTGGCTTCATATTGTGAACCGATCACACCTTCGAAATATGTAATTATAATCTACCGATTCAACTATAACTAGAACCACAAGCATTAGGGTGACATTTATGAGTATGTAACTATAATTGTTCAAGCCCTAGAAATGCATATGAATTGCCTTAGCTTCAACTTGCTTAGCTCTAATTGGGTATGGTGACAAAATTACTAGACCACCTTACTAGACGACTCGCTGCAGATAGTAGATTGTCACTTCCAGTTCCAGTTTTCCCACACAAAACTGGCGTCTTCAACGTGAGTGCTAGCTGCACAACGTCGGACGCATAAATTAATAGCCGTGTATGAATTATTGAAACATATCGGGAGAATCCGGCTGAAGATTATCATGAAACAAGATCAGAAGCAACCTTTAAAATGTATAAAACACCAGCCATGGGGACAGTTTTCGTATGGGAAATATGATCGAACCAAACAGATAGCATTAAGCTCGGCAGGGGTTAACGATTCTTTTGTTTTTTGACTACTACAGATGCCCAGGTAAGGACAGTGCTATGAAGCTTATACGCATTTATCTTAGGTCCCGCGAGTTGTGACTCAAATTTCGGACACAACAATCATTAAAAAATTTTCAAAATTGTGACCCTCGTTTAGGCGCTAGCTCTTTCCTGTCATTCAGTTATTATCTAATATAAGTGACATTTGTTTAATACTTTGGTTTACCAACATGTGCCCAAAAATCATCAATGTAATCACATTTAAACGTTGCGTTAGTAACAAGGAATTAGCATCAACTTTGTCTCCAATCGAGTTGTTTTTTTTACTATTTTATTCATTCCGCAACATCCCAAACAATATGGACCACCAGCTTCACCGAGCTTGACTGACATCCACTAACACCAATTCCACACAGTTTTTACGACCATTTTAACGCGCAACCTGAAATGGTTGATACTCGTTCGGGTCCGGCTAAGCAAACACAGGACGAGGTGGCGAAAAGAAGTGTTTTTGAAATCAATACACTTTCGTATACCCATTCTCCAAACAAACATCATTGCAGCTTGTGGCTGTGGTGTCTTATAGTGTCGTATAATAGTCTGGCATCGGATATCCTCTGTCATAAATCAGATAAACATCGACTCACACGTAACATTAACCGTTTTATTAGTCACGAAACACGCAGATTCACAGCCACACAGCTTTAAACGGGAAAGCTCAGCGATTGGATTTTTTTCGTTTTGTTTGGTATGTGTGTGTTTGTGTCCGATAATTTCATTCCTACCTATAACTGCTTGATCAGATCGGTACAGCTGAATCAGCGGTATCCGTGTTTAAATAAATGTAGCTTTTTTTTATAAATGAATACCATTTGGTCGTTTTGTCACACGGAAAACAAACCCAGCGGCCGAGAGCGAAACAAGGAAGATTCAAACTCACGGTATAATGAAGAATTTCGTCAAACGGCAGGAGGTCTTCGAATATGATTTCAATCTTCGCGTCTCAAGGAATTGGAAAGTGTAGGTTTGTTTCATCCGTTCGGGATGAGAAGCGTTGCTACATGTCTCAAGGTATTGTATTTTGTTTGTTTTGTCTTGAATACTTTTTGAACTCGATTTATTGCGTAGCTGATTTAATTTGTATTTTTCTTTCGAATCATGGACCAGACTTCCAAAAACAGGGATAATCTAAATGGTACACCATAATTATGCTCACCTTGTGACATTGATTTTCAAAAAAAATTCACAATATCGTACGCTTTAAAGGCAATTGCTCTATTTCTTATCGAGGCTTTCATGCATCTTGTGCCTTGGGAACTATTCTGAATATACTTCTATTCAGCACATTCGGTGTTGACAATACGGCTTCATGCCTTCATACTGGAATAAATAAATAAATACCTTGTGTTTTGTGACCATGTGATCGAAGTTAAAAGACTTCTTCTAATCACTTTACCACAAGTTTCGTCAGTCTTGATGTTTATATCCATTTCGGTGGAGTATTTCCATTCCATTCGAATGAGATTCCAGTTCTTCCGTATGATTTTTAACACAAATATCAAATCGCTTCCGAATGAAATGTAAACAAACCAAATTATAGGCTTGCTTCTTCTTTTTTGAAACAATTTTCTATATTTTAAACAGATTATTGACAGTAAAATCGCATTACCAACATTTATTCCATAGTTTCAATACATTTGCAATAATTACGGAAAACATGCAATACATGCAATAATAGCGGAAAATACTCGACCGTAAGGGAAATTACACATCAAGACCGGCGAAGTTTACGTCTATATCGTAAAATCACTAGATAAATCCAGTGTTGAAAGGCAAAAGGAACACATTGAATTTGTAGCAAGTCGAGATCATTTTACAGCAATTACGTTATTGTTATATGAGCTGAAACGTCATCGTAGAGGTCTCTTCTGTGATATCATTAACAGACTCAGTGCATACAACAAAGAGTGCGTTCATTAAACAAAGTTAAAAATAAAACACTATTCCGCCTAGAATACGTCCTCGTGAACTCGCGAAAGTTTGAAGAGGTTTAGACTAGTAAAGTATTAGTAACAACGTCAGAAAACATAAACGTACCGTGCCTTGAATGACACGACGCACGGATCGATCCGAATGTTCTTGTTGATCAATGGCCTCATGAGCAGACTCTATTTGCCAAAGGTGTCTATTTCTATTAACTGAAGATCGATTCTTTCCAATCTGAATAGTCGATATTGTAGGCATAGAGATCAGAACTAGTAGGCGTCATTTAAAACAAAAGTAATTCAGTAACATTCCTGTATTTTTGTTCTAAAATGAGTTATGTCTGCTATTACGAACATTGAATAGATGACTACCTTTCATGGCTCAAAAATCAAAACCGAGATCAGCAACCAGGTTGAAATACGCACACATCTTCAAGGATGCGTTTAATGAAGCTGCGATTGAATCCAACTTTTATAGACCCAACGTTCAAGCACAGACAAGGACAAATGTACTTCAAAGTTCTCCAAATATTCTCTGAGGCGCATTTGAGATGAAGATGCTCTGAAGGATTTTTGGTCCTTTACGTGAAAAAAAACAATAGAGAAGCCACTACAAAAACTAGACAGAGTCTCAAGACCTTAATATTCTGCCGAGTCATGAATTATCTACGTCAGCATCCAGACCATCCACTTAGAACAAAGGAAAAGTAGCAAGTCCGAAGTGAGATGGGTTTGCAGCTAGAAATGTAGTGAAATTGAATTGACAGACGACAGTAGCTCGGAAAATATGAAATTTTTCGGTCACCTAAAGGCCCTAGCTTCATCGACATTACAGGTAAGAAATCCAAGGCTAACCATCCCCAAATAATCCAACAAATGGCTGATCAACACCTCCGGAGATTGCCAAATACGAGACCACCCGCTAAGAAGTCGCGATTTGCTGCGACTTGTGCCGGATTGATGATTTACATATTTGAGCAACCGCTTCAGTGGCGGTAAACAACTGTTCTGTGAACTCGAATCGGGCTGCTGTGAAGCTACTGTTTGAGGAAGCGAAAATACGATAACACTCATTAAACAAAGCGGCTTCTTTCTCGCACTAGATAAAAAAGGGTCTTTTTGTTTGTTTTGAAGAAAAGAAAAAACACACTAACTTTCGTGTTGCCGACGAGCTGCAACGCTTTGTCAACAGAAAAACTCTCTACAAATAGTTTGTTTCCTTTCGGTTGCTACAGCCGACAAAGCTTTGACTCGACCATCATCCACCTAAAGCTGATGTGTGTAACTTTATTCTTTTGGATAGCAATTTTCATACCATCCACTACATGGTTAATTAAGAATAACTATGAATCTGTATAGAAAATCCTATAGAAAGCATCAAACGTTCTAAAGAAAATGTGAAAATCCACCATAAGCCTTCCGTTATACAAGCTTAGCGGATAAGGCCGACTCTCAAAACAACATCTTCATACATGCCCGCGAACAAATGAGCTTTGAGCATCGGGGAAAACTACCGCACCGCACAGTTGTTATCACCGTGTAAACAATATTCTCCTGTCGCGGAACCCACTTCAACCGGCTAATTTGAAAAAGAACACCATATCGCACGCCCGCCCCAATCTAAACGCCATGTCGGCGCATCCCGGTAGAAAACGACTAATGTGTGCTGTGTAAAGTATTGCTCCCTTTAGCATCCCCAAACACAATCGGTAGTGGCCTTTGTATTGCCGTTTTATCTTCCGGCTAGATGAATTTCGTTTTATCTCGGCCGGCTACCCTACCGCTTCAAAAGGAGGCAGATGTTTTTATTCTCGTCAAATGCACTCTCAATTCTAGATTCACCAAACACTGCGCACAACGTTCTATGATCTTGAAGCCGCGCTTCAACTCTCTTGTGCTGCGCAAATATAGCTACCTCCGTCGTCACCTCGCGGACTGTGCAGGTATATTTATTTTGTAACACATAACCAGTGAAGTTGTACGGTGAATCCTGCCGCTGAACGGCGTACCATTGCGCGACGCAATCACGCACCATTGTGTACGGCAACCGTCGTTTTATCTTCCGAGCATTCCGTGCACCTCAAAGAACGTGCATGTAAACTTGTAGTTAATTATGGGACCGTGAGTCGTTACACACTTTACAAGGAGCGCGGCTACCGCGCCACTTCGGAATGGAAGTTTGTGTCAACTCCGTACAAACAGAGTACTCTAGAATGATAACAGTTTGTGCATTATCAATGCATCAAAGTGAAATGCAGCGCTCGAAAAGTTCTTGTGTTCTTGCACAAACATATACATCCTTTATAAAAAATCCAAAGTAGTTGCAATCCAGACACACCGATGTTAAATCGGGTCATTTTTACTTTTTACCGGAAACAAAAACAAATAAATTTGAATAGCCGTATGATCGAGTGCTGACAGGGATTTGAATCGTAAATCGATCGACAATTGAACTGGTATGTTTAATACGATCGAGCAGCTTGATTTATTACCTTCGTTACAGCACACTAGCCGGATACGATGTGAAGCCGAGTCAAAATTTGACATTTACAAAGAAACGAAACATTGAGCATCGGTTTCTTATTATACGGAGCACAGCAGTCTACAAAAAATTAAATGTATTTTATGAAAACTTTCTAAAATAATGCAGAAGTCTAGTATCCACAGAAACAAAAACCCTCAATTCCAGGAATCAGTACTGCAAAACGATAGCAGACTACGCTCTCGATACAATCGGTAATCGACATCTTTACGGAATTGCTGTTTAGCATCGTCGATATCGTTCACACGGTAAATATTTAGATTAATTCACAACATAGAATCACTAAATAATGTTTATACAGTTAATTACCGAATTTATCGCTTGTTTACCAATCGACTAGACACATCGTAGCCTTCCATCGATGGAGCGGGAAAGGTTAGCGCCCAGAGGTTTCCTTTTGTGTGCGGCCAAATTCCATTCAAATAAAGAGCGTTGCATTGCAAGAATACGTTACAGGGGCATAAACACAGCGGCTGTTGTTTAGCATACACACACGGCTATGATTCACTACGAAACATCCAAATTAATTTATATACATCCGCTTTTTGTCACTGCCTTATGTGGTGCTGTGAAAACACACACGGGCCTTTAAATGTTCTCAACCCAATAGAGATAGCTCCGGTTCATTGGAAATGGTAGAACATCGTTTTTCTAAAGCAATTGCCAAACAATACACTATTCCAAGAAAGAAACAACTGAACGCTTATAATTCGTGCTCAATGCATTTTTCTTACCTGTGCCTGTGCAACCGGCAGTGTACTGTACACAGTACTGCAAAATACCTTCTTGAAATATCCTTATTTTTTAATTCTCACCTTTCTGCTTGGTGGGTTTCCAATAATTGCGTCCATTCTTACGGGATTCGCTCCGCAGGACTGCGAAACAAAATGAAAACAAATATTTTGACGTGCATTTAATGTCCGTGTGGTCCGTGTGTAGGGTGACCACCATTCGAGCTGTTTATTTTTTCTACCCGGTTTAGAATTTAATCCCCTGCTTCTTTAGAACACCTTCGTACCCACAAAGGTCGACCTTTTCCTGGGGAAATAATAATAGCTTAAGAAGATTGCAAAAGTGCATTTGGGTTCCGGTAGGAGAGGAAAAACAACAGTCACATATATACACACACACACACACACACACACTAGGACTAGGATGCATTGGCGTCACATGTCCCATCCGTGTTTTGTTCGTCCTTCATTCTTTATTATTATTACCTTGCTTTTTTTTAAACTGCTTACAGCGTCCTTTTGATATACACTTTATAGAACCAGAAAATGTTATCAACTATTTGAGCTTTCTTAGAAAACTTCAAATAATATGATTAACATGCAATTTAGATTAAATGTTACTTTCAGATACACTAAACGTGGAGTCTTTGAACCAAGACTCTAATGCTTAATGTGTCTCGAGTAGATGTCTAATCATCCTGCAGAGATCTTATTATTAACCTCAGCTTACAATTAATTTGCCCAGTTTCATTTTATGCAACGTTAATTTTTCCAACAAAAATTTGGACCTAACAGCAATCCACCGAGGCGGCCCGGTGGTAGATACGACAGCGGCGCCGGTCTTCACACGGTAGGACCGGGGTTCAAGTTTCATCTGGGCCGTTCCCCCATAGTGGGGACTGACTATTCAACTATGCGGTAACAATGAGTCTAGTAAGCCATAAATGGCAGGCATGACCTAAAAGGTCGTTAGACCAAGAAAGAAGAAGAAGAAGAAGAAGCAAACTTAAATATTTCTACGATTTACATTGCTTCTTCCTCAAAGTATTCCTTTTCGATCAATGCCCAGTTGAAAGAAGTATCAAAAAGAAACCTTTAACTTGTCAAATTGATAGTTCACAACAGTTGGATAGTCACAAACGTGCTGTGATTTAGGTATAGAAAAATTAAATTATTTCTTTCTTACATGATCTCATATTCAACAACATCGTTACTGCTAGCAATGAGAAACCAACCAAGTTGTCACATCAATTACATCAATTTTAAGCCTTTTCTCTTTTGTAAAAAAGTGTATCTCTTGTAAGATTATTCCTAACTACACGGAATCAGATTCAAATGGTTTATTTTGTAATTCTTCTGTAGCTATAATATGAATAAACAGACAATGATCTTCACATCAATTGTAAATAATTTAAGATAACAAAGTAACCAACTACCACCCTTGCTAAATGTTGCCGGTAACGCTTACCAACCCAAATGCTCAATTCTTACGCTTGCCTACCATCTTCACCTTAGCGGGCGAATAATACATATTTCATTCACAGCATAATAAACGGAAATTGGCAGCCAGTCACAGCAGGATTTGATGCTTTTGATCGGATACAATCGAACCACCGCACAATTACACTCGGGGTAGTGCAACAGGAATTCCGAGCTTCCCATGAACTTCCGATTTGTATACGTCTGGATGCTTTACATTCCGTTGAAATAGACTCATTTTACCCAGTATCAAACGTTTACGAAAGACTACAAAAATCGCCTTTCTATTAATTCGTTAACACTTCTTTCAGGCTTCTATTTTTCAAAATCGATTAATCGAGGTATGTTTAAAGTAACAGAAAATAATCCAAACAGTAACACTCCTTGCGGTTACATGATAGTACTAATATAATTCTTGTATATCCTTTTTTTTTATTCTTTTTATTTTTATGTTTCGTTTCACACATTTCCGAGTGCCTGTGGAAACGGTTTATGAGTTTCTTGGTTAACGAAGCTGTTACGTACTTAATTCCAAACAAATCTTCTGACCATTCAAACGGGTTTCAATTCATTTTATACGCATTACCAACACCTTTCCTACCGAGCCTATTTGCGTAAGAAGGCAATTTTTATGTACGAGCAGCGCTGTTATTAATAAAGTGCTTCAGGAACAGGTTTCCTGATACCAACTAGCTCGCTTCGTTTGGGTCCGAGTGTGTTGTCCAATAACATGACTATCTAATTGCTTCTAAAATTGCACTTCTCAAGTTACAATAGACGCTTGCCATTATTATTAATGTCTGTTGTGGAACGTTTCTCCATATTCAATAAAGTTTGTTATTTATTGTAAAATGTTTATTTTCATCTGCCAACATCCGTTAGCGAGCCTAGATTGTGCAGAAGACGCAAACAATTTCAATAGCAAAATACAAGAGCAGATAAGCAAATTTTGTTCGGTATCGCCATTGAGATTCCTGGAAATATTGACTTAACACTGTTTTCTCGTCGTTCACACGCACCGCTGACACGTGTTTCCTGTAACACCTCGTGACGCATGATACAAATTTAAGTTCTGTCAACGTCATAAAACGATAATTAATTCCCAAAACATCAAAACTAAATCATTTGTTGGTGGGGCCACTTGCTAGTCTGGATTTAAGCCACACTTACATGGATATACAGTGGATGCGTTGCTCGTTCTACAAAAACATCGTGACAAAATTTATAGACACTGCATGTTTTGACATGACACGAATTTCATTTCCTAGACCACAAAATCCACTGACATCCAGTAGCAATTATGGGCTTAAGACTACGCTTCCAAGGTTCATCGTGTTCGCTGTCGTAATCCCACCTGAACTTTCACCAATCCCTCGATGAGCGTTCATATGTGTTCACACACCGTTATTAGAAGGCAGCTAAATAACGCCAAGTTTTTCACACTAAGAATCATGAGACAGAGGACAAAATAAAACTCAATAAATTACAATGCAGCTTGTTCGTACCAAACACACTGCAAGGTCTGTAAGCGAAGAATGGTCGACTGTTAGTGTCAAAAATCAATTTTATTGATACAGTTCATTAACGAGAAGACATAACATTCGGGGGACGTTGTTGATGCTAATGCTATAAAGCTATATATTGTAAACGAAATAAGTTTTTGGTAGATATTATAGGGTGGTCCAGTGTGTGGGTCGGTAGCAGGTGCCGGTTACCGAATTCTGTTCGGATGTACTCACCGTACGCGGAACAGTAATGGCAGGTCTCAACACCTCTGAAGGTTGTGGAGTCAAAGAACCTGACCATTTTATCAAATATAAAAAAAATAATTTGATCAAATTATTGTTAATAAATACCGTAAATATACAAAGTATAATTTTTTTGGAATTTTTCGTTTAGGAAATTATCTCAATAAATAATGGCGCATACCCCCTTTAGCATTTACAAGTAATGCACAACCCTCGGCATAAGATAATCTTTGTTCAATCGGTGCCATAAACGCCTTTTTACGACATTTCACCCCTTGCGAAATGCTAAGAGATTTTATGATCATAAAACGGTAGTTTAATGATTCAATTCTCTCTGCCTTACGACCTACATAATGAACTAGGAAGTCAAGTTTGGTAGTAACCAAACTACAAGAAAGTGTGAACAAATTTAGTATTGTAGCGCCTGCATATAGGCAATTGTATGGTTAAGATTGCTAGAGGTTTCACGGTGTAGGTTAGAATATGATAGACAGTAAAAGATAAGGATGGAATAGTTAGCATTAAGCATAAGGAAGAATTGAGAATGTATAGAAAGTAAATAAATTAAGCTTGGCTCGTATAAACTTTAATAAATCTCCACTAATATGTGAAATACCACAGTATAAAAATAAACCTATGTCAACGCAACGCTCGTCTGTGGAAGGTGAGTGAGTTATCGATGTGTGACCCCAGCGTGTTACCCCCGGCTGTACTCAATTTCCATTCACGCCCTACTACGATGGGTACTGCGTAGCCAAAAATCGTTCCCAAAGGACCCTTCAAACTAACAATTGCATCGTGCTGTTCCGATACAACAATCTGGTCTGATGCGATACGGCCGTTAAACCGGTAGGCTCGTGCATCATTATTAATACGTCTACGGAACAACACGCGCGTAAGGACGTGTACCACCGAGTAGAGTAAGGGGACGACCGTACCGTACCGACACTTGACGATTATGGGACGCGCATCGCGGGTGGTAAATTTACGTTATGGTTTTGAATTTTACGATTGTGGTCCACCCCTGTGTTTAGGGCGTCAATGTCAAGAGCCACCGCTACCGAGGGCGATCCCATTCGTCGGACATCGACAACATCCCGCATTCACGGTACGTTCAAGTGGCCCCGTAGACGTTCATAGCCCGGGAAAGCTGTGAAGCAACTGGTGCACGGGCTGATATGAATCAGTGGCGTTTATTATTTGCAGGTCACTGCCTGCTTCCCGATTCATCAGATTGTGCAGGTTTACGACGCCATAAAAGCTTGTCACAACAGTGCTGCTACCCAGTTCTCCCACGCTTCCGACAAGGAGCGTATTGGAGTGCTGTTTTTTTATCCTAAACCGAAACACCGTAGTTAGGGTGACCAATCAAAATCGTAACGATTATTTGCCTAATAATTGTTAAATTCAATCAAAGAATCAAAAGCTTTCGTTAAGCCTTGACCAATTACACGGTGATCTCCAATAGAGAGAGAGAGAGATGAGAAGTCTAAGTTTACAGACAACAAAATCGTACCCACAACTGTCATTCTGTGGCGTTTTGTCAGCTCTTTACCACAAATCTCTTATTACAGCTTGATGTGTTGTGATGTGCTGCTGAGCTGTTTTCAACAGTTGACAACGCTTTACACCTTCACACAGTGGCTCTTGGTGAAGCGTGAAACAGCTTGTCAAACAACGCGACGGACTGCTTTTTTTTGAGCGTAGTGCATGGAATCGTGGCTTCGATGAACTAATCGGAACATGTAAAACAGCCTGAAACGTGCGGACCAAAGCGGAGCATTTTTATTTACGCTTCTTTCCCACTCATCCATAATTTGTTTAGAGGACAACGCACTAATATGTGAAATACCACAGTATAAAAATAAACCTATGTCAACGCAACGCTCGTCTGTGGAAGGTGAGTGAGTTATCGATGTGTGACCCCAGCGTGTTACCCCCGGCTGTACTCAATTTCCATTCACGCCCTACTACGATGGGTACTGCGTAGCCAAAAATCGTTCCCAAAGGACCCTTCAAACTAACAATTGCATCGTGCTGTTCCGATACAACAATCTGGTCTGATGCGATACGGCCGTTAAACCGGTAGGCTCGTGCATCATTATTAATACGTCTACGGAACAACACGCGCGTAAGGACGTGTACCACCGAGTAGAGTAAGGGGACGACCGTACCGTACCGACACTTGACGATTATGGGACGCGCATCGCGGGTGGTAAATTTACGTTATGGTTTTGAATTTTACGATTGTGGTCCACCCCTGTGTTTAGGGCGTCAATGTCAAGAGCCACCGCTACCGAGGGCGATCCCATTCGTCGGACATCGACAACATCCCGCATTCACGGTACGTTCAAGTGGCCCCGTAGACGTTCATAGCCCGGGAAAGCTGTGAAGCAACTGGTGCACGGGCTGATATGAATCAGTGGCGTTTATTATTTGCAGGTCACTGCCTGCTTCCCGATTCATCAGATTGTGCAGGTTTACGACGCCATAAAAGCTTGTCACAACAGTGCTGCTACCCAGTTCTCCCACGCTTCCGACAAGGAGCGTATTGGAGTGCTGTTTTTTTATCCTAAACCGAAACACCGTAGTTAGGGTGACCAATCAAAATCGTAACGATTATTTGCCTAATAATTGTTAAATTCAATCAAAGAATCAAAAGCTTTCGTTAAGCCTTGACCAATTACACGGTGATCTCCAATAGAGAGAGAGAGATGAGAAGTCTAAGTTTACAGACAACAAAATCGTACCCACAACTGTCATTCTGTGGCGTTTTGTCAGCTCTTTACCACAAATCTCTTATTACAGCTTGATGTGTTGTGATGTGCTGCTGAGCTGTTTTCAACAGTTGACAACGCTTTACACCTTCACACAGTGGCTCTTGGTGAAGCGTGAAACAGCTTGTCAAACAACGCGACGGACTGCTTTTTTTTTAGCGTAGTGCATGGAATCGTGGCTTCGATGAACTAATCGGAACATGTAAAACAGCCTGAAACGTGCGGACCGAAGCGGAGCATTTTTATTTACGCTTCTTTCCCACTCATCCATAATTTGTTTAGAGGACAACGGCGATCGGGTGGCCAGGACAGGCTGCACCGAGCTCGAAAAACCTAACTGCCAACCGGTCCCACCAAATCCAGATTTTGGTTATCGCGCGGCGACGATCTCACAGAACATCGTGTTTGTGACCAATTACCTACGCCCGGTTAGCTTTTCGAGATTAACGCTTCGACTGCTGTTCATTGGAATATTTGATTGTCTTCGTTTAGGCTTCTATCGTTCGGTGTCATAGTTTGACAGGTTTGTGTTTGTTCTGTTTTTATGTTGTGTCTCTGCTTTCCGTTTCCAAATTCCCGTGTGCTTATCCTTCGCCTTACACCTAGTTCGGTATTCCAATTAAGAGTCGAATTTCAGCTGCATGGGAATCAAAGCACATCAAACAAATCTGATATGTAACAAATTTATTACTTTCGTGCTTTCTTTTGACAGTGCTGCACTTCTTCATGCTAGGTCGTTTTGTATTAAAATGAATCTGCATATAACTTAAATATGACTTTGTACAAGAACAATGCAGTAAATAAATAGCTCTTTAAATCTTACTTTACCTATTCAACTGCTCTGTCCAAGCTCGGTAGAAACGTTGCTAGTTTCTTCTAACCATGTTGTAGTACCAAACCCACGGCGTTCCCATGACAACGTCTATGGCACTGTGAACGTTTTCTACCGAACAGATGGTTTCTACAGCTGAAGTACCGAAACACTGTTTAGATTCGGCGATCGGACCAGATGACCAGCCGGTAGCTTAAACCTGGTCCGATGGCACTCCAGGCACAAGTACCGTAGTCCACCACTACGCCGGCAATTATCGGAATTGGCAAGCGTAATTGGCTGTATTTACGAAACGTTTATTCAAAATTAATCATCATAATTATCAATTTCCTTAACTTTCCTTCTTCGTGCTTCCAAACCGAACCCAACCTCGATAGGACCGCTTAACAAGTTCTGCAAGCATATGCTCGATCGATCTCCAATGCGCACTGTGTCCGGCACAGTCCGGCGAAGCCTCTCGGTAGTGTGTGTGTGTGCTCTTTAGTTGTTTTTCTTCTTCTTTTTCTTCTTCTGCTCTTCATCCAATCCCGTAACTCTAGATTATGCTCGTTTGTTTGTTTTTCATTCAATGCGAAGCCTTCAACAAGTCATAACCTTCCCCAGCCTCTTCGCGCGAAGAAAGTTGTCGACCAGCCCGGGCAGCGGAATGCCCGAAACAGCCCACGGGGAATGTTTGGAAAGATGCGAAGATGCCTAGATAGCTTGCTGTCAGAAGCCCTGGAACGATCGTCTCCGGCCGCTTGCATTCGATTTCTATTATGCCTTCCATGCCTAATTTACACCTA
>KZ061647.1:55426-137774 GCA_002091835.1 Anopheles maculatus
GGACCCTGGCCACCCGTTTTGGCCAACTTTTGGCCGACTGTCCGCTGACTACCGAAAACTGTTCGTGCTCTTCCCTTTTGCCAGCCATACATGCGTAAGCTAAACATACGAAATTATTTTAATAATGTAATTATCTTGTTTAGATTTCGGACCCATCTTTTCCCAATTTTCTTCTTCACGCCGTTCGCTGCCACGGAACGTCGTTGAGCTTTCGTCGCCTGCTCAACCCTGGGGGTATAGGGAGGTTCGTGTTCATCTGTATTTGAAGCCTCGTTAAGCTTTAACTCTACCTACCAACGTACGTCCACGTACGCGGGATGGCCGCTTGTGGCAGTGTCTGCTTGTCCATCATCGCTCTCGAACACCACTCGAATTGGGCGAAGTTTTTCATTGTGATCTTCCCAGCAAACATGTGTTGGCTGAAGCCAACTAAACGGCTGCTCAACGAGCCGGGATAAACAGCAAAAAAAAATCTATCATGCTGGACACGCGCGCGTGTGTGTGTGTCTGATTTTATTTGACTTTGTTCCGTTTTTATAACAACCCACGGACCGAAATTATCACACCGAGTTAGGGGTTCGATTATTGAATTTAATGAGGTAATTGAGGTTTTTTCTTGTACCTTTTTACCAAACTGCATAAAGATTTATTTCTCTTTTATTGCAAAAGTGGTTGAAATAGCCATTGTGCGAAATGTTTTGACAGGACAAACAAAGCTTTGCCAAAGATGGATCAGCAATTTATTTCTACTGGCTACTCGGCAACGGACGGTTTAAGATGACGATCAAGCATTTCATTTGTAAAAAAATATTAAATTACCGACTTCCTGTTTCAAATAGTTACTATGAATGGTTGTCACATTATTAACAATCTTTGTAATTTTGTTTTTATTTGATTTTTTTTAAACAAAAACCAAAACCAAAACTAGTAACAAGGATACCCATGTCAGGTTTGTCCAACGTTCTACTTATCTACAATTCTGGTCAGTTTTGCATTTGCTCAAACACACTCATCTACCATTTCGAAGCAAATGTTTGTTTTGGGACGAGCAACTGCACACTTGCACGATTATCTGACTTGGTATGCACGCTCAACTACACACGCAACAGCTACCACAATATTCAAGCTCAATCGCCACAGGACAATTGTAAATCGATGTTACCCCCAAATGGTAGTTAACTCCCAGAGCATGACTTCATCGGTTGTGTCCCATGTCATGAGACGACGGACAAGCGACGGGTTTTTGTCAGTTTAAACGCTCCACACCACGCCGGATGCAAACAGTTGACGACGTACTACAGAAATACATAACTAATGCAGTTCTCGCCAGTTGGAAATGGTCGCTTCGGTGCCGGTACACCCTGTGACGTGTACAAACACATGGTTCAATGAAGAATCTTTGCTATGGGTTTTGTTTTTTACGCATAGCGAATGATTGGTGCAGGATAGCGTGGGCCTGTGGATTGAAAACTGAAATGGTACAAAATATACACCGCTTCAATATTTGCGCAACATGACTGAAATAAATCAAATGCGCTACTCCCACACGCTTTGGAAATTTTGGAAAACATTTTAAACGTCATAAAATGTCGAACTTCAATCACCTTTCATAAACCATTGTCCAAGAATTTACAACTTAAGCTAAGTTGTCATCCGATGATAAATAATGAATAATTCTATATTATAAAACATAATTCTAACATACAGAAGGAAGCATAACTATTCGTGCTGCGTATACACATTTCAGTGCTAGCGAAACCTCTCGGGGCCGTTTTTTGTTTTTCTCCACTTATCATTGACGGATATGAAACCTGAACGGTGACTCAAATCTTCACCATCATCTAACGAATTAGTATGCAAATTGGGCTGCTCTGGCTAGTGGTAGCGATTACCATCTTTTCCCGCTCGGAAAGACAAAACAAACAAAGTCGCAACGCGCAACGCCACGGACCAACACGACAACCGTCGGCCGAATGCGCGCACCATAACTCTTGCGGTATAATTTATGATCTTGATTTTTTATTCCCCATCCATAAATGAAGCTAATTTGTGACATTTGATCTTGTCGCGTACGTTGTCCGTTGCGACTCGTGATCGAAAAGGATTTCGTGGAAGAGAGCACCATATTTCGATGGCACCTTGAGACTTTTTCCGGACCGAGTAACGATTAATTTACAGCCAAAGGAATTTTGGTGGGTATTTGCCATCTACCACTGTTAGATTGGTGAGCGATTAACTCGGTGCTATTGCAAACAGTGGTCTAAAAAGGTATCCCCGATGTACTGGGTGCAACATGTGTTTTTGTCCAATACTTACTAACACATATTTAAACTAGCTGGAGAATCAATATGATATAATTTGTGAAGCTTTTTTTTTATTTGAGAACATTTAAATATTCATTTTTGTGCATAATAAACCACATACTTCACACAGCTCATCCCCTAAACATCGTTGGCTCATGTTCATCCTTCTGGCCAGTACTCCCTCACATCCACATTCCGAAAGGTGAGAAGTTTTCGCCTCGATTGACGCCGTTGCTATGGTTTCCATAGTATTATCGATTGGCTTGGGTCACGCCAATTGGACTGAAATCGTTGTGTAAGTGCGTACGATGCATCTCTCCGTGGAACAGAAAGCGAGAGGGAGACTACTGCGAGAGACCAAACTCGACACGGCGTTCCAACATGGTCCGACGGTGCGTGTCGGAAGTGAACGTTACGTCCCCTTGAAACTAGATGCCTAGTATACGCCATTCATTCAATGAAGCTACAATTAGTGGTTAGGCCTGATGAGGGAAGGGACCACAGACATTCGCGGTGTATGCGGTGGACGAAGGGTGTTGGTAAACGTGTGTGTACGGATATTCTACTTCCGGTACGCGTCATGAGGATAAAGTCTTTGCCCGTGAAGCCTTAGCAAAGCGCGAGACTCAATTTATGGGATTATGATGCTCACGACTAATATTTACCGACGTTGGAACGCACAAAACATAATCCATCCAACCAGTAATCCCTGTGCATCCCTCATATGGAGAAAATTACACACACACACACACGCACACACGAACATGAATGGAAGAGAAACAAGTGCATATTGCTCCACCACCAGTGTACGATATTGGTTGAGTTGGTCGCATCTCACCGGTGACAGTCAGCAGAAAGAAATCAAATAAGCTTCATCCGAGTGTAGTACAGCCGTTGCTTCCGTATTATCGATTAAAACCGAAAACCATTGCACTATGCTCACTCCGGAAGCAGTAAAGCACGCACACACACACACACTCTCTTTCTCGGGGGATATCGCACACCAATGCAGCGCCATCATTTTTTCTCATCCCATTCGCTTGTTCTCCATGCGCCGTTGCACGGAGCGATGAACGGCAGCAGTCTCACGGCGCAGCCGCCCACAACCACTTTCTACGTTCTACATTCTATGCGGGGTGCTCTGGGAATGGCACAAGAACGTTCGGGCAAATTCATCACAGTCGTATCCGGTCGGTTCCGCGTCCTAGCCGTGTCGTGTTGGTGGCAGTAAATATCGTGCTGCTTCAATCCTTCGTTTTCTAGCGTGTCTATTGTGTAAAACAGTGAGTTTACAGTGACTTCAAAGTTTCAACGTCCAATCAACATCAAAAAGCTGCTATAATCGTATTTATCACCTTTTTTTTCGACAGTGCACTGATTCATTGCTTCTCGTGTGCTAAATCCTTGTGCTGTTGGTGTGTATCAACACCGTTGTCATCTTCAGGTACGCCGTCATTGGTGTACCGAACAACTCTGATTTCGAAAGAATTGTTTGTAAACAGAAAACTGTTGGGCAGAAGCTTGCGTTATTCGTCAGGAAAAACGGTGATTTAAGTTGTGTTTTGGTGATACAAGCTAAACAACACATAATCCCCAACAGAGGCGAAAACGTCCCAAAGTGTCAGAAATTCATTGTGTGCGAGTGTTAGAGTGTGTGTGTGTGTGTCCAAACCGCCCAGAGGATAAGCAGCGTTTACGAATGCTTTCAGACGAAAAGCATCCCCAATAAGCTAAGTGGCTAGTATATCTCACGTTTTCGCTACTGTGAGAAGTGAGCTAGATCAATTATTGTGGCTGTAGGTATTGGTGATAGCATTTTGATAATGGCAATGTAGTGGTACGGAACAGTAAAAAAGGACGTCTTAACATTTCTAGCTCTACCTACATGAAAACACACACGTAAATAGCAAGTACATTTGATCGAACATAAACGAATGTAATATCTCGGTCCATCTACAGAAGCTTCAACAAAACAAAATTGAATCTTTATTCTGTCATCCGTTCCGGAAAAATAGGGGTGAGTAGTAGTATTTCTCTGCCTATACACAATTGTGAGCAAACAGCTGAACCTTGCCGGTGTCTGCTGTGTCAGACAGCAAAAACCATCCACTCCCTCATGCATTATGAATGAAGATTAGCCTTCAACTGTGCGAGTTCTTTTCTTTTTACTTCCATTTTTGCTCCATTTACTGTCTTTCTCTCTCACTGTTGTTTAAAGCTAGGGTAACTCCCAAGCGCCGAAAAGAATGAAAGCTCCTGTTTGGCTGCTTGTTTGTAGTACATTCCTTTCCGGCGCGTCTTCCCGGCTATCAACTTCAATAATCTTTATCGACTTAAACCGTAGTTGTGGCATGATCGGAAAAATGATACTCAAACTAACAAGCGATACAAACGTTTAGCGATTCCGGCAATATGAATTTGATAGTAAGCCAAAAGGAATCTTTAAATACACCACACTCAAATTGTTTCAACTCGTTTAATTCCATCGTATGGTTATCACGTTTATGAATGGGTAATGTCACCATGCGCCTGCATGATATCCAACAAAAAATTAAGTTTTGTATTTTAAACCATTAAAGTACGTAAGAATAACTGTAGCTACTGTAAGGTCGGCAAAATGTTTCCACTCCAACGCGAGTGAAAAGTTCACCCTCTTGAGAATGACTTGTAAGAAAATGGTCCTTTAGCCTTTTCGTGGTTATCACCTCCGGCTGCTACCACACCAACCTTCGTTACAACGTACGTGAACGTTACAGCGTCTTCAGTGAAATGAAGAAGTAGCGAACGGTGAATTGCTATACAATGAATCTACTATGAGGGAATATTTTTGCACAATCCGTTATTTGCAAGGGTGTCCCAGTGTACTAATGGTAACACCGACAGTGTCTTCTACATCAGAGCCGGCATCAAACAGGGCTGCCTTTAAGGCTAGCTTAATTAAGCTAAAGAAGTTTTTGTGATGTCTAAAAAGAGAATAAACTATTTATCAGATTCTTAGACAAAATCGATAATGAGAAGACTTGCTAAGAGCGTGCGACCACAGATCTGAGCCTTGGTAGATACGCAGCAAATTCGATGAGTCATCGAATTCAATTCACAAACCTTACGATAACATTACATCCTATTGCGAATAATACCACATGACAGACAGGAATGAACGATGTTCTCGTTTTGGCAAGCATTAATATAATTTAACTTTCTTCCACTGACCAAACACACAACAAGATGCCCTTTTATTTTTGCACTATATTTGGGGGACAACTCTCCAGAGACATTGGCCGTTGCTGTCACTGAAAATGAACAGCGGGCGGAGATGGAACGAATACAATTTCTCCAAAAATACTCCAACCTGTCTCGGGCCACGCGATTTATTTTTCCCTCCCGATCAACCAGGGTACAATGCAAACTAGAAGGTGAATTTTCTCGTCCACTTTTGCGCATGTGTTAGTGCACGAGATTCCCAATAATTCCCTTAACATTCTTTCAGCGAAACACCGCACGGTAGCAAGAAAAATGGTTTCTAACTCAGTTTTTCCCTCCTGTCAGGTTTGGTAGTATGTGTGTATGAGTGTGTGTGTGGTTCAGTTAAATTGTATCAGCATCGAAGCAAAAGTGTTCATGTAGAAGTGGAAACAACCGGCGTAATGGATTTCAACTTTGGGGCGACTAGCAAAAAACGCTTTTTCCGACGTTTGAGCCTATGAACCGGCGAACATTTGAACTTCTATTGCCGGAAAAACTAACTAGGACGGAAACGGATATTAAAGGGGGAAAGCGTTCTTGATGTGTCTTTTTTTTTGTTGTTACTTCAGACAGCAAGAGAAAGTTTTACCCAAGCGTGTTAGAATGGTTAGATTGGTAACATGCCTGTATAACGAAATGTGTTTTTTGCTCGTGTACGCATTTTTAAGCCACAAAGTAATGTCCAAACGTTAGTTCTATTGTTTGCCTCTATGATTTATGTCTCTACTGGAAAATAAAACGATGGTAAAACATTGGCTTCACGGTGTACAATTATTTAGCTTAAAGTTACATACTACAGCAATGAGACATATCATATAGCAACAATTTATTGATACACAAACGTTTTATAACTCGTATGTTTTGAACTCAACATTTAGTTTGATTGAAGACAAAAACTTGTGTTCAGTTATTTAAAAGACTAAGAGGAGGCTATCGAGAAACATTATTTCAGATTAATAATCATACACATTTTATCCAGAATATTCTTTCATGTTTAATTGTTTACTGTTCTAGGCAGTGAGAAACTATGACTCATTTCACATTAAAATTGTAATAAGTTAAGAATGTATTGCCTTGCTGTATAAGGCCTTCTGCTCTTCAAAGCTCAGTCATAGTTTTAAAGATTTCTGTCCATCTTTGCTTAGCAGGAGATACATTAAACAACCATCTCACATCACCCAGTCCAAATAAGGACATTGTTCCGACCTCCATGGCACACGCTGAACGTAAATTGTTATAACTCAATATACTGACAGCGACACAGATATTGTGCCAGGCGCTACAAACAACGCGACCAGTCTTTCGAGATCGAGATACTCCAAGTCCATTGTGAATGTAAGATCGTAATAAAAAAGGATTATTTACTACTAACGCCTTCATTGCTTGAGACGCAGAGACATTGAGCACAATATATTCACTGTTGTTGATGCAGTGAGTGCAAAATACTCAACCCACAACTTCTTCCCACTTGGCTGCTTTTGCCACCTTATGCATTACTTCTTCCTAATTAACGAATTTACAAACATGTAGCATTTCAACAAAAAAAAACTTGTCATCAAAACTTCAGATGTTTCCAATTTTTACATTTAACCATAAGAAAAAGCTTTACAACTCAAGCATGTATGCTTCACCTACAAATTGATACGTTTAGAAAGCGCGCCGATGATTGCGTAAAATTTCACAACTTCCTTTAACAACTTGATTGCTAACAATTGACTGTTTCTTCAGGCCGTTGCTTCGCATAGCCGGTCCATCCCAGGAAACAGGCGCAAACGTATTAGCTTTAACAAGCGGCAATTAAATTGTCGTCAATGATTATTCTACCACGGATAGTAATGATCAATAATTGCATGACAACATTCGCTTAGTTACAGCCTATGAAGGTCCTAGAAAAGGTGTTCTTGAAATGTGTGTAAGGATTATTATAAACACTCATTTACCTTTTCTGTTTTCTCTCGCCTTGTCTTAACGTTGCCGTGCCATTTTGTTTTCTGTTTGAATATGATTTATTAAGGGTTTGACTTAATATTTCTTCTACAACCCAGCGTATAGTTGCTTTTATTGCAGCTTTGTCAATCAATTGTCATACATCAGCCCGTTTTGTCATATCATTTGTTGCATATAACTTACTTTTATCTGTTGATCTGGTTTCAACAAAACTGGTAAATATATTTTGGCCAGCACCAATAGCAACTTTCTCGTTGCGTCAAACTCACCAAAAGGCTTCAGGTTTGCCGTCTCATGAGAAAAAAGACAAGTCTGTCAGACATTTGAAATAGCGGGTCGATATTGGTGACACGTGTAGCACATTCAACTTCGATTAAAGGAAATTACCGGTAACTAACTTGACTCGTCTTACCTTCGGTGGCTCCCGTCGATAAGGTCACTTTATGGAAGTTGCAAACAGCTAGCACATGAAGGAGACATACTGCCTAAGGAAGTGTACCAAATGAGTGCAAAATGTTTAATGCAATATCTTGCAACGAACGGCCATGCGTCTGGGTTGAAACTATATCGATCATTAATTTATACGCTTTTTTTTAACTCCAAAGGAAATCAGACGGACGTGTCCAGCAATGGCCATTTTTGCTACGATTGCTACGGACTGCGTCAAACAGGTTCTGTAATGAACATGATTTCAGTAACGGCAAGAAAATAACGCCAAGCCAGAACGTGAAAACAAGTATGACATTTTGACGAAAGATAAATTCAGTTCTGTTATTGAAACTAAGCACATCCACAAATATTTAAACAAGTTCATTGAGTGCTAAAAAATGTTAGTCTGATAATACTGAAGGAATTCGAAAGATCTACAGTTTTGTGTATGCAATAATTTCTCTGCAAAATACACTTTCATCATTATTTGTTACTCAAATAAATAAGACTGTATCTATAACTTTACCCTTTGAAAAATGGACAAAGTAATACATATCTAAACCTTTACATTAAAAAAAAACACTTCAAGAAAACTCTACGGAAGCTTTCCGTATGCTTGAAATACCTTCATCAACAAAACCGAGTCACATGCCTAACACGGAAAACCTGGTTTTTAACATTGTTTCTCTCGTTTGCTTTGTCAACCTTTCGAAATGCATTGTACACCATCGTTCCCAATGGGTTATCAGTCTTACGCGTATATAATTATCAATTTCAAGCACGTACCGTTCCTCACATGCTTTCAAATTATTTATTAACATTTTCTTCATTACCTTTATCTTGCACCAATAGTACTATACTGCTTAATATGCCAACATTGCTACCTTGTTTTAGTTTACTTGTTTTTAGCCTTTTTTTTTGTTTTGTTTTGTGTTATTTAAGATGTTTTGATTTATCTATTCAGGGTTTGTTTTCATTTCATTCGATCTTTAGTTTCTTGGTTTTACAAGGTTTATGGAACAACTTACCGCCTCGCGAGAACTTCTGTATATTAATTGCATTTCATTAATGTAATATAGTCTTGTCTTTTTTGGGGGCGAATTAGAAAACCAAACTACATACGAATTACTATACTTATTGCAGTGGTGTTAAAAATAATTCCCAACAATCCTATCCACATTGTTACGCTCACTTCCACATATGAAACATGAAAAGCAACATATTTTGCCAATCTTCCACACGGACATCTGTATCCGCAACCAAATATGTCAAGTGATAGGAATTCTCACCATTTGGCCTGAAATCTTCACAGCTTTCGTCGATTTATGGCTTCATCTGGTTTGACATCAACCTGTTTCCTGCAGCCGAACAGGCTGTGCGTGAAACCAAACTTGTTTCTTTCCTTTGCTCAATGCTGGCGCGCGCACTTTTATAAGATCCTCGCTTCTCAACGTTGGGCCCAGCACTCGAACAACGTGTAACGACACACTCAACAGAAAAACAAAATGCAATGATAAAAGCATAATGTCAATAAAAAAAAGCAGTCGTTCCTGTACAGGTTGCACGATAAAATAAACAGTGTTTTTCATAGCAATAAATATTGTCATATTAGCGTAATTTCCGGATCCACTACTTTTCAAGATTGATTTGCAAATATGCTGTACGCAAGAAGAAGGGACATCGTTTTACAGCGTAAAGAAGGTCCATGAAGTGGATCAGCACTATTATACAATATTTCTACGATGTTGTTAAGCTACATTAATTGAATGATCATTTGTGCAATTTACAGTTAAAGCAGAAACCTATCAAACTGATCAGATTAAACTAATATTAAGCATGTAAAACTCAACTTTTTTCCAAATTTCTGGTACGAGCAGTTGTGTACCTTGGTCATAATCCAGGGTTCTCATTTATCAACTTCTGCTAAATCGGAAGAATCATATCAACTAGCTGTATTGGACAAAATCATCGACCCATCGACAAAATCCATCAATCACGCACAATCTGACAAGTTTAATGCATTTAGTCATCAATTGGGTCAACCCTCAGGACTCTACCATCGTTTGTGCTGATAATGTGTCAAGCGAAGATATTTACCGCAATTCGTTGTTGTAATATTCATAAACACCTCTAATCATCGTCTATAAAAACGATTGATCTTTTCTAAATTACCCACCAGTTTGTATCATCGATAAGCTCGAATACAATAAAGATAAATAATGTTATTTTGTATAATGATTTAGAATGGGAGAACAATACCTACAATATTGCTGTACACACACTAACTCAGATTTGTTGTAATGGCTTATTTCTAGTCTCATCAACATTTGTAATAGTTAAAAAAAAGAAACAGCTAATTATACGCCTTATTTATCTACGAGAAGCTTCTTGCCTTCTATCGATTATAGATCTAGATCAGACAAGAACCAGTATAATAGTTTCAGCATTTAAACACCCGTATCGTCACTTACTATGATCTATCAAATAACATACTGGTGAAAGTTAAGTGACTTTTATCGATAGCAGATGTGTAGAGTTGAGTGGAACGAACCGACTGTAAGCATTGAAAAATATGAAATATGGCCAACGGCAAACACATCGCACACAATACGTCGCCCAAATTTTAACCGTACCAACGCATGCAAACATGAAGAATGAAATGTGCCTCCAAAAAAAAGCCAACGAGCCTGAACCACTGATAACAACCACCACGGCACAATCTGTCACAGGTTATTGATTTATTGTTTACTTTCGACGAATAATTCATCACTGTATTTGAAGGAGGAAACACCAGCGAAGGAAGCTAACCAGTCCCAGGGAGGTGATGGCAAGGTAGAGAAGAAGAAACGATATGATGAAAATTTGGACGGGAAATGGATTTTTGATTACAATTTGATTCTCTTTTTTTGGGAGGGCGTGCGGATGGGTTTGTGATAGGACTTGCAGTGTTTCGATGCCATTTACTGTCTTTGAAGAGCATTAAAAAGAAGCTAATTTGAAATATCAACCACACTGTTAGCTTAACTTCTTAACTACCTTCCTAATATTCGCATCGTTATTTTCGTAAGTTTTCACAAAATTCGACAACGATGACATCGGGACAAGAAACAACAACCCGAATACTTGTTAAAATCCCATCCAACCGATCAATTTGACAGCTACATCGTTGAGCTACCCTACTTGAAATGCCTTACCGGCATCGCAGCCAGTATTAGTCGGATGTTTTCGTGTTGTTTTTGCATCCCAACATCTTCGGTGTCAAATCGGACAACTGAAAGCGATTCAAGCAGCTTTTGAAACCATACTCGACAAAATGACTCGGGGGCCCACCGGGGGGACACACACGTTACGCACAGCAACCCGAGGGCCGAGTACACCCGTGGATGGAGTATTATATCTGTCTGAAGCACCATATGGGTTGCTTTACGAATCGTCTTAGCCTGGGCTATTAATATTCTTAATTTTCGGATAACGGACGTTACGCCATCGCTGTTGCAACTAGCATACGTCATGCTACATCGACATTGCAAATACAGTTCCCTAGCGCCCATTCGCTCGCCCAAATCATCGTTCTCTTGCGGGCCCGGCCGGGTCAGTTTCAAGCATCTCAAGCAGTTTGCCGATTATGACTATGAAGTGGAAAAGTCCCTCACTTCAATTTTCGGGGAGTCAATATTTTGTGTGGAGTTACTTTAGCTGTCCACTTCGTGGTAAGCGTCCATTCCTTGACTCTTGACGTATCTTCAAGATCAAGGAGTTTTGATGTGTTAGTCTTATGACTGTTAGTTTTTGAAGGTGATTTTAGGTAATAGGATCTTTTTTTTTGTACTTCAGCCACGTAACTACCACAAATACCATTGCTCACACATTTAGCTTGACTTGAAATACACCCTCGGTGTATGTAGATGAACAGGCAAAGTTTCAATTGATTGAACTACCCGGTTTAGTCGTATCGTGTTCATGCATTGCACGACATTCCATCCAATTCTTCTGCTAAAACTTCTGTTTGACTTCGTCAGGCAAAAGCAACCGTCGCACAAAGGGGAGACAAACGCAAGAACTCACTGTTCTGTTCACCAGCGACTGTGTTGTGATATTTGGTTCTTATTTTTAAATTAAACCTAATTGAGTGTTTCGGTACATAAATAACGCGTCGTGACGTTTATGTGACAGCGAGAATTGTGGAGGTCATGCTTACTTTACGCGTGGCTATGGCCCGAGCCGTACATGAACGATGCGATTCCAAGAGCCATGCGTAGCACATGCCAAGCCGAGGAAGCAATCCAAATTTTAAAATTATCCTCTTTTATAGAGCTCGAAGTTCTCTAATCATTGTCGCACGTTGCATTTACTCTAAACACCGCCGATACAATGTAAGCAACAGGTAAAAATGGAGCTCGAACAAACTTTTCAAACACTGTTCTATTCGATCACGATTCTTCACCAAACAAAAAAAACCCTCCCGAATGCGAGTTCATGCATTGCACGACATTCCATCCAATTCTTCTGCTAAAACTTCTGTTTGACTTCGTCAGGCAAAAGCAACCGTCGCACAAAGGGGAGACAAACGCAAGAACTCACTGTTCTGTTCACCAGCGACTGTGTTGTGATATTTGGTTCTTATTTTTAAATTAAACCTAATTGAGTGTTTCGGTACATAAATAACGCGTCGTGACGTTTATGTGACAGCGAGAATTGTGGAGGTCATGCTTACTTTACGCGTGGCTATGGCCCGAGCCGTACATGAACGATGCGATTCCAAGAGCCATGCGTAGCACATGCCAAGCCGAGGAAGCAATCCAAATTTTAAAATTATCCTCTTTTATAGAGCTCGAAGTTCTCTAATCATTGTCGCACGTTGCATTTACTCTAAACACCGCCGATACAATGTAAGCAACAGGTAAAAATGGAGCTCGAACAAACTTTTCAAACACTGTTCTATTCGATCACGATTCTTCACCAAACAAAAAAAAACCCCTCCCGAATGCGAATCCTGTGTATATTCACTCGTGTCGGATTATGCCGCATTAAAGATAAGTTCCAAATTGCCTATTTGAGCTAATCAGTTCATGCTCCGCAGTTCGATGCTACCGGCACGTCCTGTTTTCCGGTGCAAAGTATTCAAATACCGCTAATACCATTGGTCATGCGAAAAAGCCATGCCATAAATTTTAAATCCCTCCTTGCGTACCTCCGAAAATTATGGTACACATCGATAAATGCGTGTGTATGTATGTCCGGGTTCTACTGCATCGCTACTCGCACCATACTCGGAACACATGCGTCAGGGCAAGAGCCGTGTCACGCGAAAGCGGACCCGAAGCGGGGGCAACGAGACCTGCCACTCTCGCTAGCAAATAATCAACAAATCGATCAACTTTAATCCGCAACCCATAAATCATGCACAATAAAATGTCACTCTCTCTACCATCCCTTGTGCTGCTCGGCTCGCTGCTCTCCACAATCAATTCGTTGTCAGTGATAGTAGGGCGAAATTCGGGGAACCTCGTGTTGTGTGTTGTGTTTGCTTCGCATGAGAAGGTTCGAACGTGTTGCGCCTTCCCGGCCGTACTGAACCATGAACCGGTAACTACGACCCCAAACTATGGGACAGACCCAGGCAGACGGGATGACGAGCGACTCTCTTATTTACCAGCTACTTCATCCAGGTGCTGTGCTATGCGATCAACAGAATACAACAACTTTTTCATCGGTCTTATCTTTCCCCTCGGATCGATTATCAATCCACACGGCCGCCCCGTCTCTCGTGGGCCCAATGCGTGTTGCAAGTGATGGTATCGCTCGTCGTCCAGCACGCTGCTAGGTTAAAATTACTACAGACGTTTGGCTGAACGCAACGTGGTCGATTTGATTTCGGTTTGGTTGGGCTCGGGCTTATCTTATCAGCAAACCGTGCACTACTGTGTCCGACGAAACGAGCTTCCTGTAGCTGCGTGTGTGTGTGTTCTTTTTTTTATTTTCGGAGCCGATTACCTTCGAGAATTTATTTACTCACTCATACAAATCCAACCATTTGATACAGGTAATGATTACTGCTGTTGCTGCTGCTTGAGACAACATAAAAATACATATATTCAAGCTGATGGTTTCAAAGCGTGCTAAATGAACGAAACAATTAATATTTTCATCATCAGTATCACTGTGCTATGTGTACTACACTTCTTCTAATCGGAATACCGTAACAAGATACCCGTCGATCGATAATGGCATGGTTGAAGCTCAAGAAGAAATTCAACGATCTTCGTTCTCCGTATAATTCCATTAAAATTTACGCGTGTATCATTGCTGGTGCTTGTTAATGTACAGCAATCCGATCTGCTGAAACGCCGAGACCACGGTACACTCTGGTCAGATACTTATCCGACCGTACTATCAACCGTTTGTCGGATACAGATGATTTAATCAATGAAATTTGTTTCGCGACACTTCGTTACTGCTACTCTTGCCAAGTGTTTTTGCACAGTGTGCAATAAAGCTGAAGCAACACCAGATTAGATTTGATAATACTTTATTTAATCAAACCAGCTCGTACTTGCAAACGGAAACCACACAGCATGAGACTGCAGATCCGATGCAGAATCGTTTGACGATTTTCGTTTGCATTTCGTTTTGCTTGTAGCGGACGATATGAGATGGGTTAGATAAATGCAATTTCAATCGTTAAACTCGCTTAACAACACGACCAGGAATGATTGAAATGATCGAACACGATGTAGATTTCCATTTGGAACGACTTCAACGCAGACTATACGCACTGACACAAACTGCTGCAGTTTGAAAACTAAAAGACTTAAAATCGCGATATAACTACTCTCTTATAGTTAAAAAGTTCCTAGTTCGAATTGGACATTGGATTCCTCTGCTGAAAGTATATTGGCTGATTTGCATTTGGTTTTCGAGGACAAAACTCAATTTGCTAAGCGATAAGTGTGTTTTTAGGTTTGCCTGTTTTGAAGGAGCGCTTTTTCAAACTTTCGATTCTCCCCTTCTCTCTGATGCTTAAACACCTTAATTTATGATCATCGGAGAGACACCTCCCCCCTAAAAACCAGTTTCCATCAAAAGCCGTTTTCCATGTTATCTTTTTGTTTTCATTTTGTTTAGCAAGCTTAAGCGTCAAGCTTATTGAGAAACGTCGCCAGTGCCCATGGAGAGGATGAATAATGCCACGAGGCTGACGACACCTGATAGAGACATTATTGGATTAGTGTCACCGATTGGCTGGGCGAGAAAACTCGCTTAAATCAATTTATCTAAAACGATCGAACAATAGCCAGCGCGGAGCGACGGCCGAACGGTTTAATAATGTGGATGAGTATGCCTATAAAGCGATACGAAACGTGGGCTATGTGCTCTTTTGTCTATCGCAGCTTAAGAGATTTACATGCCATTATATGGAACATGCTATAATAGATAGGACTCCGAAACAAACAAACAAAGCGGACTGTTTGTTAGCCACTGATCGCATATTTTAGTTTGCCTTCTGTGGGAGGAACTCCAAAATTGGGTATAAACTTATAAACTTTATCAAAATGCTTGTGTTGTTCGTCTTACTTTATGTTTAGAATGATCACCGAGATGCCTTATAAGTCGAAATAATAGCAAACAATGTTCGTCTGGCGCCACTGAATGGTTCCAACTTCATAAACTAATTCATTCACACGTTTTTGCGCCAGCATGCTTATGATTGTGAAGAGCTCTGCCCACGAGCGTTGTTTCTTCTGTGCGAAATATATGCATCTGCACGTAGGATGTTAACTCTGAACTTTACTGCTACATTTCGCTACAAAAGTTACTTTACATTATAAACAACATCGTGTTTAACAAGAAGTAAGTGAGGTTGTATGTATTCTCTGCAACAAAAAAGACGCCTTCAAATTAAGCGTAGAACGAGTTATTACTTTACTCCCGCTTAACTACGTGTATACGAAACACCTTCCTGTGATTAAGAACTAAGAACTTAAGAATTCTCAAGACTTAAAACTTTTTTTATTCGAACCATTTTTTCATCATTCACCATTTAGTACGAAAACAACACAAATGTTTCCAACAAGAGAGCATATACCTTGACGAGCCTTGGACACGAACGAAGTTTGTCGCAATAAACCCTTTTTAAGTCTTTTATTCAGGCCATTTGCGTTGCTAACCGAATCATCCCTGGCCATTGACAACATGTTGCTCAAGAATAAATGCTACATACAACCGGCCGGACCACTTCACGTCTCGTATACCGTCAGCTACCGTCAGGGCTGTCCCGCGACAGGATGTCCCGACCGACCGACAAGTTCTCCACCAAACAACGAACGTTGATTGCATGCGAAGAGCAAACGCCACCGTTTAGCAAGAAATATTTAATTATCCCTCATTTAAATGAGCAGCTTCGCTCAACGTCATCGCGGGTACGTCTTGCAGCACCTTCCAGACTGCGCCACTTGGTTGGACTGATTTATTCGATGCAACGCGCACCATCCATCTCCAGCTTGGTTGCAGTTCAGTTGCGTTCAAGTGCGGTGCATACGAACGGCAAACGATAAGAGAAAGGCCAACAAGACTGAACGGGAAATGTTCCATCGAGGGTAGGGTTTTGTGCAACGTGTAAAAACAAGTATCGAGTCAGCAGTAGCTCCACATGTCTCATTATCCATACGTCTGTGCATAGCGGCGTTAAACATACAACGTCAAAAACTGGGTGAACAGAGAGCTGTTAAAAAACAAACAAACAACAACATGCGCACAGAAAACAGCATAATAAGTTCAGTGTCTAGTTTTTTTTATGCTCATGTGAGAGAAGTCAGCAGCTCGATAGGAAAGAAAATGCTCCGATTACAATGTGTGTTGTAAAGTTCAATAACCGATCATTGGCAGGACTCGAAGAGGATTTTGCTTTACTAGCAAAAAAAATCCTGTGCGTATTTATTTAGCTATGCAATGTTTATAGCATTAACTGTGATTAAGTTGTTATATTATTTGCAGCGATGTTAAATTCGCTTAACCTTCTTCTTCTTCTTCTTCTCTGGCACTACAACCTCTGTAGGTCTTGGCCTGCTAGCAATTGCTAGCTTTCTGTGACTTATTTATACCCGTAGCTGGATAGTCAGTCCTGCGTACGGGGAGGCGGTCCGCCGGGATTCGAACCCCGGTCCTGCCGTGCGAAGACCGGCGCCGCTATCGGATACACCACCGGGCCGCCCCTCGCTTAACCTTCAGGTTGTCAAAAAAGTTTTTTTAACTTATTGTCCTTGATATGATGACTTGGCTCCGTTACCAAGCCTTACCGGTAATTGTTTCTCAGAAAGTGACTGAGCAGAAAAACAGGAAGAGATCTCATTACATCGCACATAATCCATCGACTTGCATACATTTGCATATTTTAGTTACAGCTTGAAAACAGAGAAAGATAAAGCGATTAAAAACAATTAAGATAAAACGTACAGTGTAGCACATGCCATCAACTTGATTTCGTCTATAAAGAGATAAATGCAACCATTCTATATTATCCTATGGAGTACCATTTCCGTTCCTTCCTCGGATCTTCATAATTGCTATCCATTCTGGGATTTATAACACTGAATTGCTCTAAGGCTAAGCCGATTCGAAGCATCGAACGTACTGCTTTTTCTGTGTGTGTGTGTGTGTGTGTAGTTCCGTCACCACGAAAGCGTTGTAGGAAAAGTGTCAGAAAGTAATTGAATTTAATTGATTGATCACCCGATAGCAGGATGGTAACGTTTCGCATGGTACGGCTCCTACCACGCACTTTTTTTTCCATATCTGTGTGCAATGCAATCATCCATCGAGGAAAAGCGAACGGAGACCTCAAGTCCCCAGCCCTCGAGACGACGTAGCATAATTTGGTATTGAAATTTCCGGGTCCCAAATTTTCTCCCGTCAAGCAACTGGATACAAACCGACCGTACAACAGAACTAACATACTCAATCTTCCTGATAGCCGTTTTTCAGACCACACTCTTCTTCCATGTACTTCACTGTACGGTCGTTGCTGTATTTTTATGTCCGTAACGAACCGCTAGAATGTAGGCAAAATCTAGTCCTGATCGAAATTAAATGTAATTTATCATCATCAGTGGCAGGCACGACTAAATCTTGCTCACGAAACACCACGGTACCATCTGGTGTGCCGGGTGACAGTAGGTGCAAAAGTTTGTAGGAACCGAGCTCGTATGGAATTATTTCACTAGATTATGGCTACGTTTTCTTACACAGGGTTTCAATGGCACTTCAGTAACGTGCTCAATACATTACTGTTCGGGCTTATACACATGAATGTCAGTGGAAGTTGAAGTAAGCTACCAATTTGAAGCTCCAATATAACTTATGTACTATAAACTTGCTTGAAAGTGAGGTCTCTACACTCGAGCAAAAAGGTTTTAATGTACAGTCTGATGGCTATATCTTTCGGTTCGATCAATACTTGTAACAGAATTATATAAATTTAAGTACTTAAAATGGGCGGCCCGGTGGTGATGCGACAGCGGCGCCGGTCTTCACACGGCAGGACCGGGGTTCAAGTCTCATCTGGGCCGTTCCCCCATAGTGAGGATTGACTAACCAACTATGCAGTATCAATTAGTCTAGTAAGCCAGAAATGGCAGGCATGACCTTAAGAGGTCGTTAGGCCTAGAAAGAAGAAGAAGAAGTACTTAAAATAAATATGCACAGAGCTAGTTTGATGTAGTATCAATTTTTAATGGATAAAGTTATGAAACTTAACGAATCCCTTATGTACCGCTTTTATCTTGTGAATCCTTGTATGACTTCCCCTATACTAATGTATATCTGGCGTCTGCAGAGTATATTCTTCATATCATAAATTATTTACCAGCAGCTATTACGGCAAATCGATCTGTACATTATGAAAATGAACGTACGCTAACCATTGCCAGTACCGGCCAGACTAGTCGGCAGTAGATCAGCGTACTACGGCAAAATCGATTCCAGAAAGTATAGCGAAGTGAAAAGTGCTAACAACCATTACGGAGAACATTTCCGTCGAGCGTTATGAGCAAAATCTCAACTCTTATCGTTGCTGCTCCCGGCGAGCGTATAGAAAATAAACAGATTGAAAAGGTTATGCGACCTATGACGCCATAAGACGACATGAGTAATATTGAAACAGTGTTTGGACTTTCCCGGTTTACTCATAGCATATTAATGCTTGCAAAATTGCAACTTTAACAAATTAAAAATATCAAACTTATGAAAGGTTTTTAAATTCTACCTTGAATATCTTAGAACAAAATATATTTTTGACCATGTCGGGTGCGACGTAACCAAACAAATTTGTTGTTTACACCAATCACGTAACTATTATTGAGATATGTCTGCAAATCAATTTAAAAACATACATGAGCCTTATAGCCAGCCATGTCTGCATCGTCCAAATTTCCATCCCTGATTGACTGACCACCCATGTTGGCAAATCATTAAAAGTTCCTGTACGACCTACCAATTATCATATGCGTTGAGTGCGAAATTGCTGTCCGCATTCATACAATCAAGCTGCATCAGAAGTAGCAACTTGATTAGTCCGAAACGAGCCTGTTAAGTGCAGTACTGGAGAATGTGCTTGTTAAATCCACCACAACTACCAAGCAACAACAGAAAAGGAGCATGAACCAATACACACCACTAAAGCAAGCGGACCACACAACTTCCACGCGTTTCGTCCCGCAATTTATGTGACTCCTGTCCCTGATCTGTTTCACAATTTTGCAGCTGTATCCTGTTCAATGTTTCTTTCACCCGTTCGTCCACACGCTGCTCGAGCAAGTCTGCGAATGAACGACGCGCTCTCGCTGGGCCTGTCATCCTGAAACGACAGCTAAATCAGGTCAACGCCAAACCATCAACGCCAGCAGTTGATGCCTGCCTTGCCTGCCTGGCCAGTTTTATGAGTCACGATATGAAATTATAAACAATCCATGCTATACAATCAAAGTCTTTCTACGTCCATTGCATCGTTTCTTTCAGCCCGGCGCTTCTGTAGCTTGATGGAACGCAAATGGCGAAAAAAGAATGAAAGGTTTTATCAGTACTTCTAATAACTGCAACCTTTGGTGGGGGGGATATGTTAAACGCTGGCATCCGACATCGCGTGATAGTGTTTTATTAATTAATATTTCCTTCAGATTCACATCCACTTGTCTCGTTTGATGTTTAATTAATTGTGATATTTATTGAAAACATCGCCTCACATCGAGTGCATTCCCCGATGCCCGAGTGTGGCTGAGTTGCTGCTTTAATATGCTCGTCTTGTTTATTCAAAAAAAAATATTATAAATTCCTTAACAATTTTCGAAATACAAAGTGTTGATAAGGAAATACAAAATATGAAATTGATCCTCTGAAACACTTACAAAATGCAAAAATATATTATTTTGTTCATCTTCTTCCACATTGCCATGAGATTCACTATATCATGAGATATTAGCCAACCATTCGGACGCATCCGTTTTCGGCATATCTACAGAACGCTTCAAATATAGATTTCAGCTCCTGCCGAGACCGTTGTAAAATGTGGAATCGTGATCGATTATCTTGTGATTGTGGTATGCGTTGCACATTAATAATAACAATATTTACTGGACAATCAGTCCGGCGTCTGAATGCACCATTTTCTATGTATAATCGAGGTATATGATTACCAAATCATATTAACCGAACCATATTTGATAAAATAAATCGCAAATATTAAAAAGAGATGTAACTACATAATTTAGAACAATAATTAATTACTAAAAGAGCTTCAATCCAGATCAATGATTACTAGTCTGTTAAAGGGAATCCGTAGAATCGATATATTTCAAAAAAATAATTTCGTTCTGTGCCTTTGTACTTTTAGTAGTATTTACTGGCTTTCTTGCGCTACAACCGTTTCTGCGACAATCCTCCATACCGCTCACGGTCTAGCGCCGTCGTCTGCCAATCCAATATCCCGGCCGTTCTGGCGGACGACGACGCTTCCTCTGCCCGTGTGGAGGGCCTTGAAGGGCTTTACGGGATGGGTCGTCCGTTGCCATTGTCATGACATGACCAGCCCGCCGGAGCCTGACGAGCCTAACTCGCTGCACGATGGTGAGATTACCGTACAGCTCGTAAAGCTCGTCATTGTAACAATTAATGCATTATCCTTCCATACATGCGGGGTTACAACTCCTTCAGATCATCTATCTATTAAACACGCCTAAGAAGCTTTCGTCAGTTGTACTAATAGTTCCCAAAAAAAATGTGTTATTTTACTTACTGATGATGGAAATACATTGCTATTTTAATAACTCAGTACACTCGAATCAGCAATACAGCAATGTGTGTTATGCGCTGCATAAATCCCTGCGATTGAAATAGAAAATAAACAATAGCAACAAAAAACAAAAATCCGTCACTCCATCCACTATCTCCGATTGTCGCGACTTCGACTCATAACAGATGACAATATGTCGTGCTAAGGCGCGGAATCGAACACTACGGGATGAGTGTTTCGTGTGTCCTTGACGTACCCTGCATCTTGGGTGTTCAGCAGTAGCTTGCACCGACGTACGCAACAAGACGGCGTCCCGTGCATACTTTTTTTTTGTTTTCTTCCAGCACACGATGACCCCATCTGCTAAACCTTGCTGATAGCTTATCTCCAAACAATATGGATGAGTGTCGAGCAGAAGCCAAACAATTCGTACCGAACGTACGTTGTTTGACATGGACGTGATAGTGTGAGGTGCACGTTTTTATTTGAGATTATCGCCACCTACTTTTGTTTTCAGGCAAATTCTGATTCCTTTTTTTTGGGTTTTTATTATATAGCAGAAAGGTTGATACGCTGCATGGATTTTGAGGTGTCGTAATTTAGTAAAACATTGTAATTGAGCCAGTAGAATGCACATTCTACTGTGTTTAAGAATAAGACAGAACAGCGTCATATTATTGACACACAGAATCTATTGTTTCTATAGCCTATTGATAGAGCCCAAATTGTTATTTTCGTTTGTCATTAAAATCGTCAATTGTTGTTCAATAAGCTACTGGAGTGCTACCCTTCCCATTCGGCCAATTGAAAAAGGCAAACACATAAGGATGGTGAAAGATGCTGTCATACAAAAGCACTGTCAGAATCAGCATAATCCAAGCGATGTTTAGTTTTCCTTTTCGTTCATGTTATTTTTCTAATTTAACTTTCTATACCGCCCCTCCCCATCCACTACAGACCCTTCTTTGTGCATCTTTGCGTAGACACATACCATTATTACGGATCGTCATCACTGTCTCATAAATATTCATTTTTTTCCTACACTTGTACCTTAAGCCTGCCTAACCTTCGCCCCTTTTTGGATATCCCTGCGCACACACACACACGGGACCTTTACTACACACTTTTCCAGTGTGACGTAGGCGAGGGTCGATTCTTCCGTAACGGTGTGTTCCGTCGTCGGGGTCGAGGAAAATCTCAGAAATATATACACACCGTAAATGAAGTTACGCATCGAAGGTCCTCCGTAAGATCTACTCCCTTTTTTTACATTCTTGACGTTTGTGTGAGGTTTAGTTTACCAAAAAAAAAAGTACGTCGCATAACCGTTACAAGCTGGACCAGAAAATCAGTCCGTATGTGATCACCCTGCCCAATCTACGCACGCACTTGCTCTCATCGAGGTTTTCTTGTGAGTGAGTGTGTGTGTTTGTACGTGTGTTATGGTTTTGGCGTACACATCGGTTGGGTTGAAATATTGCGATCTATAAATATTTATGAAAAATGTCCTCTGAAACCACGTGTTCCTGTCGAAAGCATGTCACTAAAACCGAATCCCGAACCCCATGGAAAAACTCTACCCCGTAACGCAATGGATTCGGGATCACTTTCACTGACAGACGCTTTGACGATGATGGAAACATAATTGGAATGCGTACGTGCCGGTGCCGAGCAGTTCGCAGACCTAGTCAGAGTCAAACTGGCGACGGCTGGCTTTGAGCGGACGGTTGATGTTTCGGGTTTTCGCGAATCTGTCATCAGTCATGCCGCTGTTGGTGACGTTTTGTGCAAACGGCAATTCTCCAACGAAAACGGATATTTTGAGCAATGTGTGCGTATTCTGATGTATCAAAAATGATTTTTAACCACCTTTTAATGTAATCTCATTTAAGTTTTACCGAAATACTGCTTGATGGTTTCAAATGTTGCTTATTTAACAGCAGGTTGGAAGCTACACTACGGGTACAGTAGCTCAACAAGAATTTAACAGACTAGTCAAATGCTCTCAAGGCAACACATGGTCAACAGTATCGGCAAACATTTTAAGAACAAAAAACTATAATTTAGGCAAACGAAGTAAACTTCCTCAAATCATATTATTAGTTAGTACACCGTTTTTCACCATCATCAAACGTCGTACTTATCTACGCAGTTCTGCCCTCCACCGTAGAACAGTTAAGCACTGCACTAGCCTCGACGATGCAGCCAATAAACTACTGGAGACTGGGAAAAACTATAGAAATTAGCACGGAACAATTTTTCCTCGGCAGTGTGAGCCTATAACCGAAAAAAATCGGCCACTTCCGCAAAAACGGCAGAAATCGATGGCCCTAATTACCCATGGTCGATCGATGTTTACTGGATCGTTAGCCAGACAAGAGTAGGCAGCCACCAGCACCAGCAGCATAAACTACATCCTACGCGCCCGTTCCCCGTTCTACGCTTCCTGTGATTAAGCAGATTTCCCATTTTAATCCTTTCTTTTGCTTCTTCGTCCTCCCCTTCTCCTACACCCATCCCATCATCCTCCCACCAACGACGAACAACGCGAACGAAGAAAATGTGGTGAAGCGTTCGTCATCGTAGTTTGTCTACCACAACCACGAACGTACCAGTGGAAAGCGCACCGAGTTTAATTAACTGGGTTTGATTACTACTTCCGCTATTTTCCACATACCTGATTAACACGTCTGCCACTGTTGTGCCGTGTGTGCTGTTTATAAATAGACGCACCGACGGGCTATGGTCCCGGGGAAAACTTTGAAACGGCATCGAAACGCATCGCGCCCAGTCGATCCTCAGACACCACCGTGTACACCATCGGCCGGCCAGCACGAACCAGAACAATATTTATGCGTACTGAGCTTGCATGTAAAACGTATCGTCGTCACACAGTTTGTTGCAGATGATTTATAGAACAGCTCTTTAATAGTTTTCTTCACTCGACCGTAGTTTTGCTGCCGCAAGCGCGCTTACTCTCGGGGTGTACAACTCCCGGTACCTACCACTGCGCTGGAACCAGTGTGTGTTTGTGTTTTAAATTATGCATCCACTCGTTCACGTTCAATTTCATTCTAGCTCTTGCGCTCGTGTCGTTACCGTTAATTATTTCGTTCCCAGGCCATGTTTATTTGCGCTTCACAATTTAACGCAATTTATTAGGATCATCATTATTGGGGGAAAATGATGCTTTCAAATAACAACACAACGCCAACAGCATTTGCAGCGTACATACATACTTCCCCTTGAAGTGTATACTCATAACCGTACCTTGTCCACGCGTTATCATTAACGTGCCAGACATTAAATTGATTTTGTTGAACAAATCCTCTAGTAATTATTGATCTGTTTGCTGCAATCAATGCTATCGCCAAAGGTTACCATAAAATGGTGAAGAACGATGGTTTCAATTGGTTTTGCCACTGGAAATATCATAGATGATGATCATTAACTGCACCAGTACTTCATATCCCATAACTCAAATCATTATCGCTCCAAGGCAACATTTAGAAAACTCCACCACTTTCATTCTGCAGATTGTGTAAGGAATCAAACATACGTACAAACAAACATACACACCGCACAAACTACTACTGCCAGTGTCCCGCGCACTCGCGACCGTCATCGTAGCTGATCGTCGTTTCCAAACGTTGACAAAAGCCCTCGATCCCCGACCAACTTTCAATCGATTCCTTAGTCGAGAGATAACGAGCTTGACGATATACTGATGCCCAATCGGTTACACGGAGGCTTCGCTTAATTGAGTAGCACCAGGCGGGACTTGCTACTGATTATTCTGCTATTAATCAAAGCGTTATCGGGAGGCATACGGTCGGCTGTAGTATCGGCAGCCATTACCGTCTTCCCCTGGCAATGCCGCGCTTGACGCAATCCGGTGACATGGCTGCGTTTTCCGATAGAGCCGAGTTGTCAATGCTGTTATCAGCGAACCGCGGGAATTTCAGCTAAACATCGGTGCGTCGATGGGCTCTACCCCGTGCACTGTTTACTGACGACAAAAGCACTTTTGCTTCATAATGTGCTATTTCTGTTCTCTCGTCATTTTTGTTCAGCGTACTAATGGGGCATGTGAAGGAAATATTATATCCGATCTCTTTTTTAAAGTTGTTTTAAAGGAATCTTTTAAGCTAATAACAATATTATTTAATAGTAACTAAAAACAATATCTATAAATTCTATCAATTCTAAATCTAAGTATCAAAATCTAAAATCCTATTATTTTACGGAGGGCATCCTCTAAAACCCTGTTCAATCAAGTTGCAACACCAAGCTCTCGTAGTATCTCAGAAAGCTCAGAACTCAGAAGAGAAGATTATTCAACCTAACCTCTTCTCTAATACGTAAACCCTTTTATAATTGAAAAACACATCTTTTGTGCAACTTTTTTCGTTTAAATGATTAAAAACACTCATCTGAAGTACCACACGATACAGTTCTCACCCACTAGGAAAAACACACACACATAAGTGTATAGGCAGACCAGCGTACGAAACTCTTTTGTACGATCGAACACTGTCAATCAAAAGAGGCTCATCATTCGATTAGCTTGTCTAAGCCAGACGAACCATGCCAAGCTAATCAGCTGACCGTTTCAGGCACCATTTTTCTTCCGCCATTGAATCTTTCGTCGTGAGGTCGCCGCCGGTGTAAGACGAACGATCGCGGCTAGCACACGAGCATTTAACTAGCTACTCACTCTTTATGCGAATGAAGTATCCACTACTAACCAGTAAACTCAAAAAGCTTACCGCTACACCAAGCTCGGCTACATCGTACAAAGTACCATAAGCAAAGCGTGGGCTTGTTGTGGGCCAAGCCTTCGGATTGTTTGATCTAAACTTGTCGATAGCACAGCGCTACGCTGTACGCTGTGTAGCGTCTAGCAAACCGGGGAAGGTGATCGAAACAAATTGCCCCATTCCAAACACCCTGCTAAGTCAAATCAAACAAAAAAGTCCTCCTGCCCCTAATCACCGCATCTAGCTCCCTTCTGTAGCTCAGGCACCTTACACGCACCGTTGGAAGCGTACCAGTCCCCCAAAAACCCACCCCGAAGAGATCCTGCCGAGATTGTGTGTAATGATTGATGGGACCCGCACTGTATCCTTAACGCGCATATGCCAACCGAAACCGAAACGATTTCTTTTCGGTAGTGTTGTTTTGCCGAGTGCTGCCATTTTGCATTTCTGTCCAAAAACAGGCCAAAATAAAAGTGTTTGTGAAGCGGGTAACAAAGATAGGATGAAAGTTGCTGTGAAATTGATAGCTTTTCAAACTTTACGCTCCTATTCTTACAGTCTCTCTTGAAAACTAGCTTATTAAATAATCTTTTCAATTGCTTCATTTCATTTCAGGTTTTTGGAGTTTTTGTCGAGGAATTGGTCCAGTGAAGGTAAGGGACACATCTTCGCTTACGAACAGTATTATCATTATCACAGTTTACACACCAAAACTTTACGTTCCAAAGATCATATACTCGCTCCAGGACTGATTAAAACAAGCATGAAACCCCCATCATATGTGCTACCCATTCGAACATTCACTTCCCAGTGAATCCATCTGTTTGATCGATCACTCGAAGGTCGATGGTACAGGGAAAATTGGCCCTTCTCAAAGGACGCATCCAAAACAAATTTTCAATAATCGCAAGCTAAAGGCTCCCCGAACGATACAATCGGAGCCACCTGGAGAGGCAGCTAGGCGGCCTGAATCGCTCACCGAGCGGAATTCAATTATAGAAATTGAAGCCTAGCCCCACATAAGCCCTCCTCCATCAATTTTAAAATCGCCCCTGTTCTACGTGTCTTCCCCGTTCTCCTTCGCTGCTTCTCTCGCTTCTGAGCCAGGCTCCCAGATGTTCGATCGAAAGTAACTAAGGGATGGACCGCACATAAGTCGATCGTTTAGCATCGTCGTCGACGCAGGTTGTACAATCGTTGAAGCGGGAGAAACGGTGCGTACGGTATGGAGACAGGAAACAAGTACGCTCGCTACCTGGCCCCCCCCTGAACGACAGAACGAGAGACACGGCAGGCTGATTATGCTTATGTTTATGCCCCACACACCTTGAGAAATTTTGAACATCAATCGAACACATCTCGTTTGCTTCACACCGTTTCGACAAGACACAGAGAGTTCGGTGTATTTCGTCCGCTTGGCCAGCACGGTCTGCTCATAATGCGTTGGTAGGCTTTTTTGTTGTTGTTCGATCGGATGCTCCTATTTGGTTCCTCTTTGCTCTGGCTGAAACCAGGGTTGCGTGGTGGTGTGAGTGCGATGTGATCGAGGTTTCCGTCTACCTTCTTCTACACCTTCGCTTGCTGCTGATTACCACCGGATTCCGGTGTGTTCTCGTGCACACACTGCACTGTTTTCGATTTTGTACGCTTCTTTAAAGCTGATTCTTGTTTGTTTTCCGCATCAAAACATTTAAAATTCATCTTGTTAAGATGTTTTATTTATGGAGATTAGTTTATTTCTCTCTCTCTCTCTTTTTTGTTCATCATTGTGTTGTGCTTTTCGTGTGGTTCCTCATGTTTTGCCTTTTACACGATCTGCCCACCCAACGTTGCTTGCGTTCCTGTGGGGGTTGGAGGTTCTAGGCTTCTTCGTCGAAGGAACCTCCAATCGCCTAACTAGCTAAAGTACGGCAGCAATCGACACTCGAGGCAGATATTTGTTACTTCGCAAATGACAAATATCAATCTAATTATTATTAGTTTTGCGTCGTTCGAAAGTAGGTCTCTCGGAATGCAATGATTCTTCACCCTCGTGATTCATAGCTTAATTTTAATATTACCTTATCTTACAATTAAACAACAATAACTCTTATCAACGACATAACGCATTGCTTTCTTTCTTTGTTTTGGCTACTTGGCTACTAAAAAATCTCGTCCCCGGACGACTGGACAAGGTAGCTGGCACCTCTCAAAAATCATATCTGCTAACGAGACAAACGCTGGCGAAGGTTAAAGCAGAGAAGAAAAATAAAACCGTTTTACTCCTATAACACGCATCACCTTCCCTGCTGCAGACAGGAGGCAGGCAGCACACAGCAACAACAACACGCTGCCCGTGCCACGGGAATGGAATTGGAGATTGCGTTTTGTTTGTTTAATTTCGAACATGATTTTCTTCCTTCCACTGCGTCGTCATGGTGGCAGTCGTTTCTTCGTTGGCTCCTTCGTTTTGCGCGTGAGCCTCATGCCGTCGCCGTGGACCCATTCCATTCCGATCCATCTTCGATCAGTCCAATCGATCAGTAGGGTCATATATTATGGTTTATCATGATTTCGACTTGTTTCTTCGATTCTTTACGCTGCTCTTTTTGTATTTTATTTATCTCTGTTGTTTTTTCACGTGTGTGAGTGTGTGTGTGTTTTTGGTTCCTTTAAACCACATCGCCCTCCTTCGCAAGTCACATGCCGTTGATGTTGTTGCCTATCGCGCGCAGCGTGTTGCCTGGCTGTTCTGCAGATGAATCTTGGAAGTGAGCGATGTCTCCGGTACAAGTTTTAGTGTGGAAATTATTTGTTCCAAACCGAACGTGTATGTGGCAGAGAACGATGACAAACGAAGATACGTGGCAAAACATGAGGCAAAACGGTGCTGCGCTCCAATGGCACGCTGTGTTTGTTGTATGCTAATGTTTAAATACTGATTTTTTGTTGTTGTTGCTCTCGCTCTCTCCCTTCGACCGTCATATCTGTATGCCTCGGGAGGTACAAGGCGCTCGAACCAATAAAACTTGCTCAACTGGAACGGCGCTGGCGGTTCACAAAACCACTTTTGACGCACTTTTACCCGATGCTTGTTTGTGCTTTTGCAAAACTTTAGAACACTGTGCCCTAAAGCTACCGTTAGTCAACAGTTACATTTGGTCGATGGGGGTCGCACATTAACATCACTATGCATGGCATTGTTTAGCTATCAATTTTGAAACTATAGTCTGGGTTTGATTTTTCGTAGGACGGTTTGTTTTACAATTGTGTTAGTAACAATATAATAATTTACAAATATATTTTCTAATGGGATATATTATGTTCACTTCCATCCTCCAAAAAGGATACAATCAAAGTATTTCAAAATACACCAACTATGCAAACTTCCCAAGTAATGTCTATGTTCTAGTTGAGACGCTATCGTGCAACAAGCCACAGACACACTTTAACATTTCTACATTTATTGCATTATTGCATCATAAACCTTAATTGCAAAAAGGTAAAGTAAATATCATAAAAATGCAGGCTTAGGTTTTGCCTGCAAGGAATTGATACTGTAACGAAGGTCAAACGAAGGTCCGTCTTTGGAAGATAAATGTGTCGAGCGAGAGCATAACCTTGCTGCACCAACTGAAAAAAACCAAAATTGTTTCTATTTAAAAAGGACGGTCATGTTGTATTTGCTAAGTTAAATTTATTTATGACCATTGAAATGTGTTTTCGTTAGCGTGAGTGAGATTCCAGCATAGAATAATATATCAATTCTCACCAAAACGGTACTGCAAGGGAAACGGAGTTCTATCTATTTAGTAAGTACTTTCGCCGTACTTACTGATATTATGTTCTCTTTCATTCGTTCCATACAAACGCAGCAGCAAATGACCGGCCGCTGCATCAGCGGCCCCCCGGCACCAATGGCCCTCAGACAGATTGCTACATTCGTCTATGTATCCTTAATGTCTGGTAAACTTATCCTCACCAGGTTTACTCACTTGCATCTTCGTACTGCTGCAACATTTCATGCGGACAAACTTTATCGTTCACTCCTCCAGGTACCACCATAATGTACCATTATTTATCTACTAAATTCAACGAACGGGTACAGACCCCGTGCCAGACAGACAGATGCATCACACGGATGCCGGTTATACCTGAACCAGTCGGACAGGGCATCTTTATTTGCACGCGGCACTCCAACGAGGCGCACACTCTGCTCTGCACGAAGGGAAAATTATTTCTCTTTAAAGGAAAGTTGTTGCGATTCTTGCATGTTGCATCCAGCCACAACAGATAACGTTTTGCGATCCGTCGATGGTGAAACAGGTGGAGAAACGTTGCAGGAGGCAGCAACAACTTATGAAGATGATTATGCTCGGAACGTTTAAGGCTGTGGGGAAGGAAGCGAACGAATGTTTACACATAGTTTTTAATCAAAGATAGACACGAGAGTGCACTTGGCAGATATGTTTGGTGTGGGGTATGGCAATGGCTTTAGGAATGAGAAGCGGAACCATCTCTCACATTTGAAAAGTGCCACTTGTGTCAGCAGGTTTAAAACAAGAACGATGGTGTTGCAGCAATCGTTTTTTTCTCAAATGAAATAGAAGCTTCTTTGAGGAAATAGATTTCCAACAGAAAATTCACCTTGCCACGCATTTTGATGCTGTTCATCGAAGTTGTCCAAATCCGGACAAACGAGGTACGCACGCACAAATGACAACAGATGTAACCAAAAGGGCCCTTCTCAGGTAAAAAAAGCAAAAAATGCAAAGGTTTCTTCAATGGTTTGTGAATGCACATGCAAGTCATGCAGGGTTCGTAATACTCGTGTTAATGATTGCAGTTTCAAACATCGCTCTGCTATAACATGTTGCATTAGTGAATTAAAAGTTTCTATTAGATCTAAGTCGTGTTTCAGGTCTTTTTAACGTCAGGCTTGTCAGGGCATGCCGACCATATAGTAATTTTATTGCGCTTGTGCCACATAGCAGGAAATTCAGTTCTTGTTACTAAGTCTAAAGAAACCAAACTAGACGCGTGCTGCGAACCCTGCCCATCTTGGATGTAAATACTTGCTGGAACGCACACCATCTTATTCAAAACCATTTTTTTTCTTTTCCTTTTCACTCTTGCAATTCTCACTCGTGCCATCCAGACGTCTCGCACACTTCTTTCTCTCGCTTGCCCTTGCAGCATTCGAGAGCGAGAGCTCCCATAACACGATCGAACACGATATCACGCACACCACCGCACAGAGGTGTACGCTCATGCTCACGCACTTTTTCTTCACTCTCGCACTTCAATCTCAACTTCGGTCGCGTGCGGTCTGACAGCGCTGCGCTCGAGACAACAGCGCTTTGCTTTTCAGCAAGTGAAGTGAAAAAGTGTTTCTACAAGTGTGCCTCGAATCTTTTCCGAACTACGGTCTTTCTACCGGAAAAAAGTGTACACATTTGGTGCACCAGCGGCGGCTGCAGTGCAGTTTGTGAACGGTGGTGAATAGTTTGTTGTGTGCCAGGCGAAACGGGTTATTGAACGCAAGTTGTTTTCCAGTCGAGAATGCTTGAGAGTGTGCTGTTCGGCAGTGTGTGTACGAAAACGACCAGCACCATGAAGCGAAAGGACCGTGCGTGACGTGTGTTGTGAGGTGAGTGATGGCGGTTAATATAAGCAGTATTTACGATTTTGCGGTGCACAGTTATATTACTAACGACGGATTTCCCCGTGTGTCCTTTAGACGCACGCACGTCTGTAACTCGTAGTAGGAGTTGAGAAGAAAAAACAAAGTGGAAGCAGCCGAAACGAGCAAGTGAACAAACCGATGTGTCTTTTTCGCTCCCGCTCTCACGCTGTCTTTGGTGAGGAAAGAATGATGGCTACCAAGTGAGCCGCGTGGGTTGTGAGTGTAAGCGAGATGGGAAAAAAGCTCGAGTGTATGCGAGAGGAGCGTTAGTGCGAGAGATGAGAAAAAGAAACGCTGAAGGAAAACGCCACTGTGTGTGTATGTAGTTGTGCCCGCTTCGGCGTAATGTCAACAAAGCAAACACTCTGAAGCAATGCAAAACAACAGCGTCCGGCGTTGCTAGTGAAGAAAAATGATGGTTTAGGATGGGATTTTACGAGTTGTGTGTACCAGCAGCAAACCAACAATGAATGTGACAACCAGCAAGAGTGGAAAACGTATCATACTTGTACAAGAAAAGTGTATCCATGTCCGCGTTCTTAGGTAGAAGAAAATTGTTCAAAGAAACCCCTATATCCGAAGTGTTTTCTCGCCCGATAACGGAAGCGAATAAGTGAATGTTCTACGTTCTTTAACGCCTGTGCAAAGTGGCAAGATTCATGTGAACGATCTGAAAAGTATTCCGTTGGCGTTGAAAAAACTACATCACCATCTAACATCACATTTCAATTAAGAACATCGGAAAACCCGCAAACCACGTTCTGTGAAGATGTTCGGATGGTGTATTATATAGGCGCAAAAATTAATCGATTTATTGATAGGTATTTCGTAAATAACTTTATGATGCCAGCCATTTTCGGATACCTATGCCGGAAGATCTTTAATTCATACGACCAGATACGGGACCTGAACGGTGGTGCCCGAACTTAAAGCATTTCCATTTTGTTGCCATTTTATTGCTACTTGTGAGCTATTTTTAAGAACGGCTTCTATTTGCTTCTGTGCACAGCACTACCGTTTAAGGCACATGATTTTTTTGTGTTACTAGTTCTGCTTCCATGCCAAATATACAGATTGATTATGCTTCAAGACGCTGCACAAGTCTTCGATATCGCTCTCGACGGACGTTTGCTAATCCAAACTCTGAAGTTGAGCCTACCATGCCTCAAGAATCTGCGTGTTTGGTTGTTCGGTGGCTTTCTCATTCACTTAAACAGCCTACCGGAAGCTGGCAAGTGTTATTCACTGTCCAATAGTGAAGTCATCCTATAGCTCCATTTCAGAATCCTTTCTGGGCAGCATTTTTAGACAGAGTTCGTGTATCGAAGGGCATATATGTGTACTGGGACTGCTTGAATGCTTCTATACGACATGTTTTTAGGCTATAATCCTGTGTCCTGAACCAGTTGACGTATTTCAAGTTTTTGGACGACTTTGGAGGTAGAGTTTTGAGATTAGGAGATTAACTTATTAGGAGATTCAATACTTTTTTAGCTAAATTATACTACACAAACTGAAGAAAATTCAATATCTCATTTTTGTATTCAAATCTTTTTTATTTTACAACCTATGTTCGGCTATTTAAAGGAAACAAATTGATTTAAACCGTAAAGTGCATACATTTTAACTAAGAGATAAAATGATGATGAAATCACAAAAGTATGTAGTCCTTTCGTGTATTACATTATAACAGCAACACCGGAATACAAATCTCTACAGTTAAAAACACTTTTACGTTCGATGAGTGAAGGATGTTTTTGCTTTCCATTTAACAAACGGGGATGCAAATCATTTCAACGCCAGACTGACATTTGTTCCCCGGTTGAAATGCAAATCAGCTCTTTGAACTCCAGCCGGCCCATATCATGTGATCCTATCGCTGTGAACCTATCGAAACTGTTTGCCAAGTTGAATATCGTAGAAGAAAATTAACGAAAAAAACACTCTCCACGTACCCATACACTTTATAGTTTCGGTTGCTTTTGCATTCTCACAATACTTATAATGCTGGAGAACGACTGAATAGTGGATGGAAACAATGGACAAACCCCAAACTATGTCGAGTTTCGGAAATCGTGTCGAAACACGCGGAGGTGCCCTGCGCGCTCCGTATGATGAATTCACGGTTTTCGATTTGACCGCGCACGGTGGGTACCTTCTACCACCACCGGGGGTGGTAGAGTTATGCGCCATCGCAATCAACATCAACGAAACATGAATATTCAAATGAAGAAGGTAGTATGGAAAGAGTAGCGTAGTTTGGTGCATTCACAAAAAAGAAGAAGCTTTCGGTAGAGGAATTCGGTAAATTGCTGAAAAACTGCAGCAGACTAGAATAATGCCCAACCCAACCAACCGCCGGTGCACTTTTGCTCTAGTCTTAGTACAGCAAACGGAACCGCAAAAACTGGAGCGTGGCATTTCTTTTTATCCATCCATTTATTAAAGTATTCACTGAATGACTAAACAGTAAGCACTTTTTTATGAGTTTATATGAAGGTGCAAGCTCCGAGAATTAGCTTTTTGCAGAGCATTTATATTTTTCTATGCGATATGCAAGATCGTACGCGAGAAATACAAAGTCAAGAAATTGCCACGGGGTTTTTATGACTATGACTCTTGCTAAATGAGCCCAATGTGTCTAATCGCCATTCTTTCTAGCACCTTCGCACAGGGATGTTTTCGATTGATTTGTAAGCGTTGAATTAGAAACGAATGCCATCGTTCTCGAATTCGTGCTACGTTTCTTGATTGGTTGTTTTGTGTATTAGGTCCAATCGATTCTACAATCGTTTTTCAATGCACAACACACCCGGCACGCCGGAAACCACATTCGGGTTGTCGTGCAATTGGCGATGAATTTCAAATTTAAGATATTTACATACAAATTTCTATTATGCGCCAGTTTAAATGCGTGTACTGTGCACCAAGTGTTCCTCCAGGGTCACGGCCACTCGTTAAGTAGCTTTAGTCAATGGAAAATGTGCACGATTTTGCATGCATACACATTTAAATTCGTTATTTTACGTACAAAGTGGTAGTGGGTCTTTCACCCGATATCGAATACCATCCCGGAAAGTCACTCACACGGTACACGCAGGACTAAAAATTGGTACACTAAAACTCCCTCTAGATGTTATAGTTCCAAAGAAGCAGTTTCTTTGCATGAACAAATAACTACAACACTAGCTTTTTGCTTCCTATATTGCTTATATTCTAGGCCCTTTCAAATGATCTTGCATCAATCGTTTGCTAGTGATCATCGGCATCGCTAGATTCTGCAGGGCGGACGAGCAATAGCTTGGGTAGTTTTATATGAAAATACCAACGATAAAAGTAGATCATTGAGCAAACAACGACCTCAACTTGCGCACCATTTGTTGCCTTTCGCAACGCCAATAGCGGTTGTTATAAATAGATGTGCACCATTGGTCGTACGGTTTAAATCATGCCCGTAAAAACTCCCCGCTGAGAAAGACGGGGAAAAAACACACACAAATTAATCGCTGACCAAAGGAATGTGTGCATAAAAAAATGATAAAAAAGAAAACCACCAAGTCAGATGAAAACAAAAATCATTGAAAAAATAAATACTTGGAGACAGAGAGACAGTATTTCTCAGCTCGTTTTCTTAGTTGCAACGGCTGAGCTGTTAGAGATGTGAGAAAAGCTTTTTAATGAAAATTGCTTTTACTCACCAAATGACAAACCTTAATACCTACCACACAAACTGCTCCACACAATAGGCGAAGCCGGCGCTCGCTGGTTTAACTAAGGGGAGAAAATAAAATTGGAAGCACCAAAGCCTGTGCCCGCAGTCCAAATTTTGTGTAAAACAATCACGATCGTTAGGCTGCACCTAGGCCGCCTCGGACTTCATAGCACAAAAAAAAGCTCGTCGATGCGACTGTTTCACTAAACATGAGGCATAAATTCATCACAGCTAACTATTCAGATTGAAAAAAAGAAACAGTGCTGCTGGACAGAGTTTATTTGTTATTGTTTCAAACCCCTTCCCCCGGTTCGTAAACGTAGTGGAACCAGTGGAATTAAACAAGAAAAAGCAGCGAGCTCGGCGTGATGCCCAGCACCACCGTACGCCGAGGCTAACAGGAAACATAACGCCGGGCAAATGGTTCAGCATCCACGGTCCCAAAAACCCACCACAACCACTCACAATCACTAACAAACTTTCGAAGCGTTTCCAGCTACTTGACGAAACGGAAATTTAACGAGCACAAATTTACAGTTCTAATGAGCTGAACTAATTTTTCACCCTTTTTTCGGTTTTAGAAGCATACGAGTATTTAACTCGCTGGTCTCATTTTCGCAATGTCTATATCTATCTTCTTCTAGTTCCGGAAAAGTCACTCAACTGTAGCGAGTGGTGTAGTGTGCCCTGAACCAGGATGGAGCCATTCGTCTAGTAGCAGCAGCAGCAGCAACAGCAGCACTACATGCATTTGAAATCTAATCAGAATCGGCCCCGCTGAAACGTCTCGTCGTTCTTGGCTGAACGTGATAGCGCAGTGAATCAACGTCTTTAAGAGGTAAGAATTTTGTTGGACAAATGTATTTGTGTGCTTTTCGAAAATCGTTTAACGATCACACAAATTGTAAGCTATGATTTTACAATTCGGTCAGCTCGAGCCGGGCGGACTTATGTACGTACACAGCTAATTAAACAATATGTTTCAATGCACACGAAGCCCACAGCCACAGCTAACACAGAATAAAGTTAGCCTAATTATACGTGAAGCGTTTTGTGCGAGAGTAGGGCATGAAAACGAGAACGAAGACGATGGGTCCCTTTCGCAGCTCATTAGCAGATTATCCACGACACGACACACCACACCACCAACCTTTTCGAGCCAGAGATTCAGTCGCGTAGCCAATTGCTCTGCTTCTGTTTTCGCGAGATTGCCGCCCGGCCCAGCAGCACCAAGCGACGGAAATTGGGGTTGGGATCGTCGTTGTTTAAAAATGCAAACAAGCTATTCTCCCGAACCAACCCCGAGACCGCCACAGTACGTGGGCTCACGCAAAGAAGTTGTTGTTCCGGTGGCTCTTCCATCGCTTAACTCCTAACGAGCGCGGTGCAGAGATCATTCCCATGGATTGATAGGTTCTTTGAGTTACGTGTGGATTGAAAACCAAAACGGTACGATCTACAAAACTATGAAGATGTATGTTTTAGTTGCGTTCGTTCCTTGGGTGACGTATAAGGTTCACACCAAATCAAGAACATTAACATACCTTCACATGCACTTTTCAATCCGTTAGCTCACGGCCGATCTCCACAAGAGAACCGATGCGATCCATGGATATAGGTGCTGATGACGGTCGAAGGAATCCGTATTGGAAACGCGTTGGTCAGCCCAGGGCTGGATTCGCCTTCCCTCCATACATACCACCGTTGTATCAACGAAGCAGCTCACGCGAAGATCGCCCGTTGCTGATATCATAAATTTTCTTCAATTCTTTCGGTTTTGTTTGTTTTTCCTCACCATTCTACTTCGCGCTCGTCCGTGTCGCTTCTTGCGATGGAAAAGCAACGCCACGAACATTATGCTGCTTTTCTGCCTATGCCATTTTATGCTGCTCGCGTTCAGCGAAGTACGTAGCCCCAGAACCGCTCCGGGGAGTTCGATCAGCAGCAAAAATAAATACACAAACTCGAGACGAACAAGGAGCATGGAACGAGAGACGAAGCGTTGACGTGTTTAGTGGTCTTTCGTACTTTTGCGTACGAAGTACGATCCTTGTGCATATAGTTATGCTCTGCCAGGGCAAAGACGGTCGGCCAATGGTCGGTCGGTCGCTACATGTTTCTTGGACTGTTGCATCGTGTAGAGCTACGCAAGCATGCTGCCTTTTTTCAATCTTTTCTCGTTTAACAGTATTTCCGATTCGCTTTGACTTCATTCCTGTCGTAAACAGGGGACTAAGGACGCGTGACGATATCAAAATATCGAAACGAAATTATTAAATTTTGAAAAAGATAATCGTGGCGTGATTGCTGATTGGTCTTTTTTTTATTTACTAATCTTTAAATACAATGTGAAACATAGAATAGGCTTGCAGGATTTATGGGATTGAAAAAAAATCTAGAATCTATTCAGTATTAAGTTTTTCAGGGAAAATTGGAATCTCTTAAAGATGCTGTATCAATGACAGAATCGCAATATCTCTCAAGATTCAACTTCAATTTCAAGTGTAACTATCTACCTATAGATGTTCTATTTCATCTTAAAAATAGTTTTGGAATAGTTCAAACATTACTAGTTAATCTCAAATACCGCGTAAATAACACGCATTCATCTTCCAATGTCTTGCATTTACGCTATACACCTTTAACAATCAACATTCCGGACGCTGCTTACGCGAAATGTGCCAACACCAGCATGAAAAAGTGGAACGAACCGGAAAATGCACTATGTAAATCACGCCAAATAGTTGATGAAAGCAAAACCAACATTCCACTGAAGGCTCTGAAAGATGCTGTGAAAGCATCGCTTCTCTGGGAAAGAAAGCAACCCCGAAGAATGGTTGCTCTCCGTGACAGTACTCTCCTGCATTGCTGTCTTGTATTTTGCGACTCAAGACACTGAACCCCTGGCGGGGCAATAGTGCTGAACCAAATCAAACGTATTCGTCGCTCTCTGTTCAAACTAATTTAGAAAGTTCCGCACGGAAAACAAGAGTACGCAGCAGCAAAACACGGTGGCACTCCTTCGCTTCCCATTCGGGCGCATTCATTATCCATTGTTGTTGCTACCGGCCGTGGAAGTGGAAGTATATTTTTCTCAGTTTTCCTCACCAATTTACATACGGTTAGGCGAGATGTTTCGAATGAACTATCACCGGATAGTCGCGCACCGCAACAAGAGCATCATCATGTTTGGTCGGTAATGACTTCCTCTCGGCAGCCGTATTTTCTCGATCAGCTCCACCGAGTGAGGAAGAAAACGCGAACATGATTGTTGTGGCATTCGATTGCATGCGGGCGCGAGCATGACATGATGATGAAGTATGCAAAGAAAAGGAACGAGTTTTGTTGCACTGTTGCGTTGCTGCTGTGAGCTACACAGAACAGATCAGTCAACAGTACAAGCAAACTTATGGTGTAGTGCAGGGCGTCGTAGCAAGACGTTTTGCGTTTGCGAAGTTAAGGTTGTCGGATTTGTTTGTTTTCCTTATGAACGAGAGCTCCTATAGTAGCGCGACGGCTTTACACACATTCCACAACCGTGTGCGAAACTTGCCGTCCAAAAACTGTACGAGAAGAAGGAACGGCGGATTGAGAATTTGCTAAAACCCGCGCACCCCGAAAAACGCGAAAGAGTTCCATCGCTTTAACAAGCGCTTCAGCACGATCATTTAGGCAATTATTCGGAAGCACAACGGTAATTATTTGCCGAGTTTATTGTTATCTTTAATACGTGAGTTAGTTAAATATTGATTTTGTACTTTTCACGCGCCCGTGTGCTGCCTGCCTTTGCGTGTTCATAGATTGCTGCACCCCGTTTTGTTTCTCGTGGTGAGATCGTGTGCAACATGTTCAAGGGTGGTAACCATTGCGCTTAGATGAGCTACGAGGAACTGTAGAACGAGAATTTGTTTGTTGTGTTTGTGTTTTAGGGCTTGAAAAATACAATACAAACGTTTTATGAACATTTTCACATGGTAAAAAAGAAATGAAAATATCTCCCCAAGTCTCTGAAGTATCCAAACGCCGTCATGCGTCGTTGTTCTGTAGGTTGCCTGTACAAACTGTAGGTTACCTTAAATACATCATTTGCGGATCAATCTTTTAAGGAATATTTGCTTTATTTGCCAACGGGCGCACGGTGAATGAAAATAATAATTATATGCTTAAACAGACACAACAACAACATACACACATGCTTATCATCACCTCATTCCAGTTTGGAGTTTTTCTTTTTCTCGTTCCGTTCTGTAAAATTGTTCAATTCCCCCGTACTTAGCATGCAACTCGTTGAAGACCACCAAAATCAAACTCTTAACGAGCGATGGGAGCGAGAGAAAGAGCAAGCGAAGTAGAGAATGAAAGAGTAGGACCGTAAATTATTTGTCGATTTCCATCGTTTCGTTTTTTTACGGTTCTTTTTGCGTGGCCTTTTCCGTCCTTCATGCTCGAGAAGAAGTGATCCTTTAATTGTGGTAGTGCGCATACTTGCGTTTGCATTTCCTGAGAGGAAGCTGCACTTGCTTGCAACCTTCCAATGGCTGCAAGGTGCATATTCGATGCTGATGGAGCGTAAAAGGAATTCTTGCAGCAATCGATGGTTAACAAAAAGATTCGCTTGCTACGGAGTACAACGGGTGTTATAAAACTGTCCCCGTAACTTGTTTCCATGCACTTACCGAAATAGACTGAAAAGAATTTGAATTTATTCTAGAAATAAGGGGTTTGATTTTCGAACATGCATACGAAGCTTAAACCAATGGGACGACGAATCTAGTTGAACTCGGTTAAAGATTTAAAATATGTTTTAATTCCAATCTTCTCGTGTACAGTGACAGCAGCAGAGCGATGCTAAACTTCGTTGTAGACTGAACATCGTCGTACTCTCGAAAAACACTACGCATGCAAGCAATGTAACGCTATGCGCGACGCTTGCTAACGATCCTTTTCAACGCATCTGACTCTGGCGCGTTTTCGCGTGTTTTGTTTATGCATGCCCTCATGCAAACACACGGACGACGACGCGTACAGGAAAAAGCCACACACCACGGAGAGCAACGTCCACCGTGCAATCATTTCTCACTCCAATTTTATCTCCCGCCAGGCCAAGCTCGATTGAGCGCGCAGCTCATCACCACCACCACCACCACCACCATCGTCGGGTTCAACCGGCTTGTTGTGGTGCGAGATTTTGCCTGCGCGTATCGCGAAGCTCAGCGCAAACCGTTCTGCGTCGTCCCCCCAACGTAACGACGGGGGCAAGTGGGGGCTCGTTCAGGGTGCGAACGAACGACAGCGTGAGTCCGAGCATACGGCGGGCCGTTGGTGTAGGTAGGGGCTTGTTTATGCTGATGATGTAGCCTGATGATGCTCATGATCGAGCACACGTCGCCCGCAGTCGCGCTCGTCTCGTTTCCGGGACCTGGGCGGCCATTCGCTCTGTTGCTTTCTCGCGCTCCGATCTCCTGGTAAGAGCGGGTTTGGTTCTGCCGAGTGGCAACGAAAATGCTAAAACAAACGACGTGTAATGTTTGCATTACTCATTCCCCCGGCGTGAACGCTCCTTCGATTATCTCGCGCTGAACGTTCCTGCGCCCCGGCGGGTTTCTTCTCCATCGCTTCGTTCGCTGCCTTCCTGCGCGATCATGCTGTCATTTCCAAGGCTGGAGGAATTGGCCGTGTCTTCATCTTGCGCCTGCCAGTAAGCAGCTGCTTCACCGTCGTTCGCCTCTCGACTTTCGTTCGATGAAAAATTAGCATCAAATCAACTGTGAAGAGAATAACTTACCCGACCTTGCCTTTCTGCCGTTAGTAGCTGGGATAATGGGGGGCAGTTTCTCGAATGACTGGATTCATGCCCCGCAACACGCGAACGCCGCCGCACACAGCTCGCCTGTGCTGTGAATTTTATTTGGTGCGTTATTTTTCTTAGCTCACGCACAATCTATTAAACTCTTGTTCATTCTTTCGAGAGCGTAATGGAAAAGTCAATCGTCTGTGGTGTTTAAATTCATTGGACGAGCTTAAGTCACTACAATTGTTCTATATTATATCAAGAAGGGGTTGTTTAGAACTCGAACTCCTGTCATAATATTTGAACACAGTTCCTTGACAGAGAATTCTCAATTCAAAGAGTCCGCAGTGAATGTCTCTGACAATGAAGCTAATAAATGGATGACATTTATCAAAACGAACAAAACATGATTCTTTTGCTATAGCAATATTCCACGTAATAAGAAAGAACCGGCAAGCATGCTACACACAATACATTGTAGAAGGCTGAACATTTTCCAAACAGATAAATCTTGCAGTCAAAGTACACGCAAACACCTAAGCGTGGTGGTTTACATTCTTCCAGTGCTTTACAAGGTGTGCTGATTGCAAGTCTGGGCACGGGCAAACCTGAGATACGGAGAAAGGCCTACGTACAAGAGTGCGAAAGGAACGGTAAAAACATAAACCAGGACATCTTCAGTCAGACCGGGCAAGGATGTTCGGCGGGTGGTAAACTCCGTAAACTTGTGCCCGGCCAGCCCACTGCGGGACACCCCGAGGGCAAGAGCAGTTAAACGAGGCTGAATGATGCATACCAATGTGAGGCTTCCAGATACGCACACACACACACACACACACACGCACACATTGCTGCTGCATGCTGACGGAACCTTGCCAGTCGTCCTCCAGCATATTGTGGCAAGGTGTATGGTACATGCGGGGAGTATAGTTTGAGCTAATGAATTTCCATTCTTCATATGGTGCGTTATAAGGTGGTAGTGGTACATGCGTCGTCTTGCCGTTCTGGTTGGGGTACATTGTGTTCCCGCTGATCCTTGCGGTGAAGAAAACAGGTAGGAAATGAGCATACGCTTTCTCTCGTCATTTCATGCATACACACCATGAACCGCAGGATATGACCAGTTGACTGACGACGCCTCGGTTGTAATCTCAAACTCTTATTTGTCGCTGTGAACCTCGCTCCTCCTCGCGGCGGATGAACTTCATCGAGTGCATAACAGGCCACACGGCACCAGATGCTCTGTACGGTCCGGCAAAATAAATAAAATAAACACCACCACACCAAGCCTTCCTGCACCGGGGGTCGACCAACCCCAACCGGGAAGCCCTACCAGGAACGAAATGAAATCAGATATCCTTTAAACGCTTCTCGTAGTCTCTCGACAGGCTTGCGCTATCGCGGCAAGCGGGAAACGAATCTTGTGAGGAGAGCAGCAGTGGTGGCGCGAACGTATGCCGCCGCAATGTTCAACAAGCACCGTGTCGTGTTTGAAAGACAGACATCAGACCAAACACATCTCGCATTCACGTTTGCGTCGTCTCTCCAGGCAGCCAACATGAACATGAGCATAAACAGTGCGAAGACGACCGTCGTGTCGTCGTGCGTTCCTCGGAGATTTGTTTCTCGCCGAGAAATCCCTCCGCGTTTAGTATGTCCGGCGCGTCCCGGGCCCGGCTTTGGGATGGACTCGATCTCCCGGCCGGCTCGTCCCGGTCGCCACAGAACCACAGGTTCCACGGAGAGAGCCCTCCCGCTGTGCAACCACGTTCAAGTTGTTTAACTAAGCGTCGCGATCAAGGCGATGGCACGACGTCAACAAGGAAACGTCAAGAGAGGCAGACTTAGCCCGAGCAGCATAAAACACAAGTGGAAAGAAGCAAGACGCCTTGGCCGCTCGGCCGAGCTGCTTACGTGTACACAGGTTTCTTTTCATTATTTTTATGCTTTTGTTTCCCAACGGGCAACAGTGGCACCGCCGTCCAATATCCCATGGTGTTCTCGGTAGTGTCAGATTTGTTTTGTTTTGATTAAATATTCATCTTATTCTTAGTCGTGGTTGGTTGTTCATTGCGTGTCTTTCCGACTTGGCAGAGCCCATATGCAGCTAGCTCTTTTTACTGCCTGGTTGTAAACTAGCTCACTCTTCAGTATGGAACTGATCGTTACGGTCATCTGATGCTTTTTGCGATACCAGACTTTTGACATTTGTACACCTTTCTCGGCATATAAGTGTTAAGGGCATTCAAGTCTATGTCTAATGGAGAGATCTATAATGTTCCATAAGTTCTAATTGCATTTCTATGATCGTCCGAATTTGAAACACTTGGAGCTTAACGTCGTAAAAAAGAACGAAAATAATTTATTTCACTAAACAAATGAATAACTTACCTCGGTGGTATTAATTTTCACTTCCTACGCCATGAATTTTACCGAGGCGACATCTTATGATGAGACGCGGGTTATAAATTTTGGAAAGGTTGGCATGAAAACACAACATCATGCAAAATGTTACGATCGCGGATCCGATCAATCCTTCACTACAACACCTCAAAGAAGTGGCTTTTTTTGGGAGTTATTCTCGGGTGGAATAATTCTTGCCTTAGGCTATCCTCCTTTAGCATGCTGTTATGCTTTCTTCTTCTTCTTTCTTGGCCTAACGACCTCTTAAGGTCATGCCTGCCATTTCTGGCTTACTAGACTAATTGATACCGCATAGTTGGTTAGTCAATCCTCACTATGGGGGAACGGCCCAGATGAGACTTGAACCCCGGTCCTGCCGTGTGAAGACCGGCGCCGTTGTCGCATCACCACCGGGTCGCTGTTATGCTTTACAAACTACGTTTTGCGGCTTGTAAAGTTTTACGAAGGAAAGTACAATTAACTCTATAGTAAAACTGTTTTGTGACAGCCACACCAATCAAGCCTAATCTGTAAACAATCAAGTTGCAAACTCGTACCTATACTACAGACCCGGCCCTCTCCGTATCCAGTCGGCAGATGTTGCCAGAAGCCGATTAATCCGATTTCGGCACTGAATCAAATCCTTCAGTAACTGGTACACGGTATAGCGTGCACAGAGACACAACACACGGCAAGGAAAGTGGCAGACTAATCGAAAAACTTTGTCTCTTTGATCGTTGGGCTAAGGAATCGGAAAGAAGCACCACAATAAAAAATACACACACACACACACAGTCGCTGCGAGGGAGATTGTTCCAGGAAACAGCGTTGGCCAGCTACAAACCAGCAGGCGGACGGACATTTTTTTTTTTGGAAATCCGATCCGATCCGAGATCCGTTGAGAATGATGATGGTAAAAGCCAGGCAACCGAGCCTGAGAGCAGCAGAGAGAAGCAGACGCGCGCGAAGGTCGACCGTAAAGCAAACCTGTGGTTCCAAACTAAAAGAAGAAATATCGTATGGTATGGAACGCGGAGCAAGCCATCAGAAACGAGAAAAAGAAATATATAAAAAAAAAAGATCAATTGCATCCACGACCCTCAGACTTGCGTGGGACTATCCCAGAATTTGGAATTCTACCGGCTACCTTTTTCAGCGCATTTCAAACAGAATCTGAGAGTGCATCTTTGCCGGGGTGTACAGCTGGTGGTGTCCGTGGTGGTGGTGTCCTTTTTAACTCGGATGCGCTTTGTTGGTTTTACTTTCTTAACCATCCACTGCAGAGCATTACGGTTCTAGCCACTCGTCGTGGGATGTTTTCAAGAATCCAGGAGAGCACTGTAGCACTGTATGTGTGTGTGTGTGTCTCAGGGGGCCAGACAGACGGTGCAATATTGAGAAACCCGCTTTTCGTGTCCCTTATCTATTCCGTTGCATCTTCCAGATCGATGACAGCACAAGGACTCGGATCGGTGCGGTACACCGTACACACCTTATCGAATATCCACCACCTTTTTTTTGTGCCTCCGGTTGTTGTGTTGCAAGCAGCTAAGCTTACAAGTATTTCGTGAGCTCGTGATTACCCCCACGGATTCGTGTCGTTGTCAGGGAAGGTACGTTCGTGCCTTGTCAATTTGCAGTACCGCGGTACATTCTGTGCCTGTCCGTTCTTCTGCGACAAAAAAAAAGGAATACAGTGCCACTAAACCAAACGAATAACTGCAGAACCATCATAAGAGGATACTACTGTATCGCCGCCCACTCGTAATTCTGCTCCCTGAAACGCTAACTAGCCAAGGATGTACAAATTTAAAAAATAAACAGTACATCATCTTCCACGCGTTGTAACCGGCAAATGGCGACCCCAGGCCAGGCTGCTACGAACACGGTTGACATCGGCTGTCTACCCTAACGGTTTGGTGGTAGCTGCCAAGCTTCGAGATGCCATATTGCGCAGTCTGTAGGTCAATAAGCGGTTGCGTCGACGACGTGGTGACGGTGTATGCATGAACCTGGACCGCCAGCAACAAACGTGTTGCAATCGTTCGGCCACATTATCTAGCAAGGGTTTGCGATTGGAAAGTGTTGATAATAGCTTTCCTACGCCAACGTGGCGACAGACAGGAAAGCTGTCGCTGGATAAGTCGTCTGTGACCAGTGTCCAGCGCCAAGAGGTTCTATCGCCTTACCTTTTCGTGCCTTTTGGGCTTCGACTGGGCAAGTCTTTCGCCACTACCCGGAAGCACACCCGCTGCGATTCTGCAACATGAATGTTGTTTCTTTAGCCTTAACATGGGGCGTTTGTGTTGGGCTTGGAATGATTTCTTTGGACGCGGTCTCGCTTAGGCATGGAAAGTGGAAAAAGAACGCTATGAGAAAACTAGCAGCGTGTGTTGTAGTACGGCTCTTGCCGACGGTGATGGTAATGCTTCACCCGAGCGAATGCTAAGAATCCCAATCGACTACATTTTCCGTTCAAGTTGTCACACGAATCTGGCGTTTTTGGCGACATGGTTATGGTTGCTGAGCGCCGACGCTTCGTTACCACGTTAATTAACCACGTTTTGTTGGGTTGCCTTTCTCGTTCGTTCGTTTCCTTATGTTCTTGAGTGTTATACGCCGACTCGTTAGCTCTCGTGAAGCGTGAGTTGCGGCTCCGGTCATTAACGCTCGACGCCCAAGCTGTGAGCTATCGAATTTCAGGGATCGCACAACATAAGAAAACTGTACCATGTTCGTGTCCTCGTCTTGGGCATGTGGTAGATGAGTATGTTGTGTATAAATTAAAGGACAACGAAAACCGAACCTCCTTCAGCTTAGTCAATCCTCACTATGGGGGAACGGCCCAGATGAGACTTGAACCCCGGTCCTGCCGTGTGAAGACCGGCGCCGTTGTCGCATCACCACCGGGTCGCTGTTATGCTTTACAAACTACGTTTTGCGGCTTGTAAAGTTTTACGAAGGAAAGTACAATTAACTCTATAGTAAAACTGTTTTGTGACAGCCACACCAATCAAGCCTAATCTGTAAACAATCAAGTTGCAAACTCGTACCTATACTACAGACCCGGCCCTCTCCGTATCCAGTCGGCAGATGTTGCCAGAAGCCGATTAATCCGATTTCGGCACTGAATCAAATCCTTCAGTAACTGGTACACGGAATAGAGTGCACAGAGACACAACACACGGCAAGGAAAGTGGCAGACTAATCGAAAAACTTTGTCTCTTTGATCGTTGGGCTATTTCTAAGTTTTACGTAAAATAACAACTCGAACTGAGCACAACAAAAAAAATACCACGTTGCCCGTGACAAGAAAAGTCAGCATAAAACTTTTCCGGTACCATCACTTGAAGTCTATGTGCTGCAAAAAAAAAGCAAACCCGCACGAAAAACCAACCACTTTGGGGAGCACGCGGGTTGAAAAATGTTGCTACCGATGGAAGGAAATAGAAGTGAGCAGACAAAGAAAATCTTACCCCATCCAGGGATTTCCGACTTGCGCATGAGACCCCTTGCACGGCAGACCTGTGGTTCCAAACTAAAAGAAGAAATATCGTATGGTATGGAACGCGGAGCAAGCCATCAGAAACGAGAAAAAGAAATAAAAAAAAAAAAGATCAATTGCATCCACGACCCTCAGACTTGCGTGGGACTATCCCAGAATTTGGAATTCTACCGGCTACCTTTTTCAGCGCATTTCAAACAGAATCTGAGAGTGCATCTTTGCCGGGGTGTACAGCTGGTGGTGTCCGTGGTGGTGGTGTCCTTTTTAACTCGGATGCGCCAGACGTTGGTGAGGGTTTTTGTTTGGGCTGCGATTTCCATACCGAATGATGAACGGAACTCACTCGTTAAGCTTCCCATATACCTGCCAAATGTTGCTAAATGTCACAATGATGATAAAGGCAATCAAGGTTGTTCCTGATCGCGGTATAACTTTCGTAGGACCAGTATATACATATTTACCTAAGCAAAAAAAGAAATATAGAAAAAAGCTTGAAGGGTGTGTTAAGAACGGCGGAAAATTATAAATTTCCTTAAGGAAAAAATCAATTTCAAAATAAATGGAATATAAAATACATTAAGTCGAGGGATGTAAAACATAATTCGTTTTTGAATGTTTTTCCTCGAAACACGTCACAACGAGAATAGATTGTTTAATATTTTGATACGAATTACTTCACTAAAGTAACAAGCGATTAGCAAACAATAATATATTTCTCAAGCCCTTTGCATTTAGTTTCATGTTTCTTGTCCGAATCTTATTCCTCACGCGTTACATTTTAAAAATTCAATTACGCTTCCATCCCATCTGCGATGCAAGCTTTCCCGAAATCTTTATTTATGTGACATCAAACTAATTAATCTTTTCCTCGTTTCACTTATCTTCTCCATTCACATGGCTGTCTGTCGCACTCGCACTCTTCCAAGCACTGTGCGCTGTGCGTTCCTCACTTTTGTACCATTTTTATGGTCTTATTCACAGGTATATTTCCGCATTATTCATCTCTGCCAACTGGAATGGAATAAATACACCAATGTTTAGTCCGACGGTAAAGCAAGAAAAGGTGCAAACTATGTTTCGCGCTGACCGAAGGTTGGATATAGTGTGGTCAACGACTTCCGTTACACGTACCCGCTCGCCATAAGTTGGCCGGAAAGTGTATCAAAAGCTGGGTGGACATTTAATTTTAACTCGGATGCGTTTTGTTGGTTTTACTTTCTTAACCATCCACTGCAGAGCATTACGGTTCTAGCCACTCGTCGTGGGATGTTTTCAAGAATCCAAGAGAGCACTGTAGCACTGTGTGTGTGTGTGTGTGTCTCAGGGGGCCAGACAGACGGTGCAATATTGAGAAATCCGCTTTTCGTGTCCCTTATCTATTCGGTTGCATCTTCCAGATCGATGACAGCACAAGGACTCGGATCGGTGCGGTACACCGTACACACCTTATCGAATATCCACCACCTTTTTTTTGTGCCTCCGGTTTGTTGTGTTGCAAGCAGCTAAGCTTACAAGTATTTCGTGAGCTCGTGATTACCACCACGGATTCGAGGTTCTGGAAGAGTGTCGTTGTCAGGTAAGGTACGTTCGTGCCTTGTCAATTTGCAGTACCGCGGTACATTCTGTGCCTGTCCGTTCTTCTGCGACAAAAAAAAAGGAATACAGTGCCACTAAACCAAACGAATAACTGCAGAACCATCATAAGAGGATACTACTGTATCGGCTGTCTGTCGCACTCGCACTCTTCCAAGCACTGTGCGCTGTGCGTTCCTCACTTTTGTACCATTTTTATGGTCTTATTCACAGGTATATTTCCGCATTATTCATCTCTGCCAACTGGAATGGAATAAATACACCAATGTTTAGTCCGACGGTAAAGCAAGAAAAGGTGCAAACTATGTTTCGCGCTGACCGAAGGGGCAAATGGCGACCCCAGGCCAGGCTGCTACGAACACGGTTGACATCGGCTGTCTACCCTAACGGTTTGGTGGTAGCTGCCAAGCTTCGAGATGCCATATTGCGCAGTCTGTAGGTCAATAAGCGGTTGCGTCGACGACGTGGTGACGGTGTATGCATGAACCTGGACCGCCAGCAACAAACGTGTTGCAATCGTTCGGCCACATTATCTAGCAAGGGTTTGCGATTGGAAAGTGTTGATGCAAGGTAACTAGCCGTTGGCTCACCCTTTTATTGTCTCGTCGTCCAGTTTGCTCTACTTTTAGCATTAGTTAGCTCTGGGATTCAAAATATTTTAAAAACAATTTGAAACGCACTTGGAAATCAGAGTAACAAACACTTATTGTGATTTTCTGTAGCTTTATATTAAATAATAGCTTTCCTACGCCAACGTGGCGACAGACAGGAAAGCTGTCGCTGGATAAGTCGTCTGTGACCAGTGTCCAGCGCCAAGAGGTTCTATCGCCTTACCTTTTCGTGCCTTTTGGGCTTCGACTGGGCAAGTCTTTCGCCACTACCCGGAAGCACACCCGCTGCGATTCTGCAACATGAATGTTGTTTCTTTAGCCTTAACATGGGGCGTTTGTGTTGGGCTTGGAATGATTTCTTTGGACGCGGTCTCGCTTAGGCATGGAAAGTGGAAAAAGAACGCTATGAGAAAACTAGCAGCGTGTGTTGTAGTACGGCTCTTGCCGACGGTGATGGTAATGCTTCACCCGAGCGAATGCTAAGAATCCCAATCGACTACATTTTCCGTTCAAGTTGTCACACGAATCTGGCGTTTTTGGCGACATGGTTATGGTTGCTGAGCGCCGACGCTTCGTTACCACGTTAATTAACCACGTTTTGTTGGGTTGCCTTTCTCGTTCGTTCGTTTCCTTATGTTCTTGAGTGTTATACGCCGACTCGTTAGCTCTCTTGAGCGTGAGTTGCGGCTCCGGTCATTAACGCTCGACGCCCAAGCTGTGAGCTATCGAATTTCAGGGATCGCACAACATAAGAAAACTGTACCATGTTCGTGTCCTCGTCTTGGGCATGTGGTAGATGAGTATGTTGTGTATAAATTAAAGGACAACGAAAACCGAACCTCCTTCAGCTTGGTTGGCATGAAAATACAACATCATGCAAAATGTTACGATCGCGGATCCGATCAATCCTTCACTACATCACCTCAAAGAAGTGGCTTTTTTTTTTGGGAGTTATTCTCGGATGGAATAATTCTTGCCTTAGGCTATCCTTCTTTAGCATTCTGTTATGCTTTACAAACTACGTTTTGCGGCTTGTAAAGTTTTACGAAGGAAAGTACAATTAACTCTATAGTAAAACTGTTTTGTGACAGCCACACCAATCAAGCCTAATCTGTAAACAATCAAGTTGCAAACTCGTACCTATACTACAGACCCGTCCCTCTCCGTATCTAGTCGGCAGATGTTGCCAGAAGCCGATTAATCCGATTTCGGTACTGAATCAAATCCTTCAGTAGCTGGTACACGGTATAGCGTGCAGACAACACAACACACGGCAAGGAAAGTGGCAGACTAATCGAAAAACTTTGTCTCTTTGATCGTTGGGCTATTTCTAAGTTTTACGTAAAATAACAACTCGAACTGAGCACAACAAAAAAAAATGCCACGTTACCCGTGACAAGAAAAGTCAGCATAAAACTTTTCCGGTACCATCACTTGAAGTCTATGTGCTGCAAAAAAAAAGCAAACCCGCACGAAAAACCAACCACTTTGGGGAGCACGCGGGTTGAAAAATGTTGCTACCGATGGAAGGAAATAGAAGTGAGCAGACAAAGAAAATCTTACCCCATCCAGGGATTTCCGACTTGCGCATGAGACCCCTTGCACGGCAACGGAAAGGACCAAGAGTGTATTTTAAATGAAATTATTCTTAGAGCTTGTTTGCTTCCAGACGTTGGTGAGGGTTTTTGTTTGGGCTGGGATTTCCATACCGAATGATGAACGGAACTCACTCGTTAAGCTGCCCATACACCTGCCAAATGTTGCTAAATGTTACAATGATGATAAAGGCAATCAAGGTTGTTCCTGATCGCGGTATAACTTTCGTAGGACCAGTATATACATATTTACCTAAGCAAAAAAAGAAATATAGAAAAAAGCTTGAAGGGTGTGTTAAGAACGGCGGAAAATTATAAATTTCCTTAAGGAAAAAATCAATTTCAAAATAAATGGAATATAAAATACATTAAGTCGAGGGATGTAAAAAATAATTCGTTTTTGAATGTTTTTCCTCGAAACACGTCACAAGGAGAATAGATTGTTTAATATTTGGCTACGACTTACTTCACTAAAGTAACAAGCGATTAGCAAACAATAATATATTTCTCAAGCCCTTTGCATTTCGTTTCATGTTTCTTGTCCGAATCTTATTCCTCACGCGTTACATTTTAAAAATTCAATTACGCTTCCATCCCATCTGCGATGCAAGCTTTCCCGAAATCTTTATTTATGTGACATCAAACTAATTAATCTTTTCCTCGTTTCACTTATCTTCTCCATTCACATGGCTGTCTGTCGCACTCGCACTCTTCCAAGCACTGTGCGCTGTGCGTTCCTCACTTTTGTACCATTTTTATGGTCTTATTCACAGGTATATTTCCGCATTATTCATCTCTGCCAACTGGAATGGAATAAATACACCAATGTTTAGTCCGACGGTAAGTGCAAACTATGTTTCGCGTGACCCGAAGTTTGGATATAGTGTGGTCAACGACTTCCGTTACACGTACCCGCTCGCCATAAGTTGGCCGGAAAGTGTATCAAAAGCTGGGTGGACATTTAATCTAACCGCCAATGTAGGTGGCCTGCTAAAGTTGCGTGTCCGTATCGTCCCACTCGGATGACATACGCGTGGCTGTGATCGTAAATTAAACCGCTTGCCACAGCTCTCGATACACGAATACCTCCCCATACGCAAGGTAACTAGCCGTTGGCGCACCCTTTTATTGTCTCGTCGTCCAGTTTGCTCTACTTTTAGCATTAGTTTGCTCTGGGATTCTAAATATTTTAAAAACAAATTGAAACGCACTTGGAAATCAGAGTAACAAACACTTATTGTGATTTTCTGTAGCTTTATATTAAGCTACTCAACAACATTTTGCCACAGCAACATAAATTACTGAGAAGTCAGTTCAACTTTCGAGCAATCTTGTCGTGACCATTAATTCGTGTATGGAATCGCTTTTGGCTTTCGGAAAAATGATCTGCTTATCATTTATCGAAAGACACGACACCAAATTCACATGGAATGCGTAATGAGTGGCAAGTGCAACATTTAAAAATAAATTACTCGTGCATTAAACTCCTGCAGCTATCGTTACCGCGAGCACAGCTTCTGGTGGTTCATCTCGTTTCTGGTCGTGCTGCCGTTACCATTTCTGGTCCTGGTTCTGGTTCATACACGGGAACAAATCACTTTTTTGTGCACTTTAATAATAAAGGAAAAGACAAGCGACACACACACGCGCGCGCACACACATCAATTTAAGGAAAGAGTAAGGGGAATATTAAAAATGCAAAATATCAACTTAAATGGAGCGGCGGAAGCACGATGACGAAAATGGTCGAGTTTAAGATGATTGTAGAAAAAGGCCAGCGCGAGCGAGTATCGCAACCTTCGCGTGTGTGTCTCCCTGTCCGATGGTTACAAGCGCTTCATCATCATCGTCATCATCATGTACCATGTATGTATACCCCATGGTGGTGGTTCATTGTGTAGAGGACGCGCTGCTCTGCTGCAATAGGAAAAACCACACAACGTTTCGGGTGCGTAAAACTCGGTGGTGGGAATGCACACGTTCTCGCAAACCGCCGGTTTGCTGCTAAATACGAGAGAAAATATGAACAAACCGAAAGAGAAAGGCAATGACGATGGTGGTGTAACGCACGGGAGTCGAAGTGCATGTATAAATAAATTGTCATAAATAATTAAAATTTATTTATTTTACTTGCTCCGGTTTGAAACTTCGGAGGTTTGTATTCTTTTGCGCCCCGGCGGGAATTTTCCTAGAACCTTGTTGCGGTGAATGGCACGCCACAAGGAATGGGGGGGAGGGAGGAGGAAAAACGGCAAGAATGACGTTCGCTCGTAATCGAATCGAGATGCTATCAGGTGGGTGCAGGGGAAGCAGAAGCAGGTTGGTGGACGAAATCAACTCATGTTAGAATAAATTAACCTCCGCGGTTTTTCGTTTGGAATCCTTGGAAGACATTCAACATTCGAAGGCACACGCGGGTAAAAGTGTTTTCTCGTACACTTTGTGCGATCAGTTCAACATTTTAAAACAAGCAAACCGCTCCAGCGAGTTCTTCAGGATGAAAAACATACAAAAATAATTTCAATTCAATCACTGACGATAGTTTTTAGTCCTTTGTTTAGTCTCGTTTGTTTTAACTAATGTTAGTGAGCCATAATATATTTATTTATTTAATACACACAATTTGACCAGTTTCACATGAATAATGTACATCTGCACAAGCAAAACAAAGTTGCATTTGTGCGGCGCAAACATAATTAAACCTCCCGGGAAAAGTTATACGTCTCGATTCAACTCATAAAGGGCGCATTTTACGATCAAGAGTAGCCAGAGATAGAGCAGACTAGAAGATCCATCAAAAACCAATAACGTAAGAAATCCCTTTTCGCTCGTCACCTACACACACTTGGTTTCTTCTAGTTTTGAATGACTTTCAGACGATGAGGAAGACAGTTTTCCAGTCTCCACGGTTTTCATTCGGTAGGAAACTAATTTATGATGACCGTGGCCATCTTCTGACACTAACGATCTTTCCAACTTGCACGATTAACGATTGCGAGTGGCAACAGTTTTAAAAAGTACAACAAAAAAAAACGTTGAGTCAAAATGTTACTTTTACGATTGTGTGGTGTGGATAACATAACTAACTTTTTTTTTAATTATGCTTTTGTTTTGCCGACACACTCTGTCTTATAATTAAGCACACTGACTTGCTTCTGAAATTTGTAAAGCAATCTCTGGAATTTCTATAATAGCATTATATATGCTGCCAACATTCTCTGTGATAGCCATTAGTCTAAGTCAATATGACAAAGCCATACACGAACTGCTTCCATCGATCCATTAATCGAGGGTTAGGCCGTGGAACCGTACCATATGGGTTGGAAAAATAGATAGACGGGGAAGCAATTACCAACAGGACACATGACACCCAGATGAGAGGGTGCTCTGGAAGCAGTGTATGACATTTGCGTTCGAGAATGAATACTGTGTACATCAGTTATTAGAAGTAACGTACAGAATTTTCGGATTTAGTAAGCCAATTGTTTTGACTAAATAAGAAATGTAATCCGTAGTGTCAATCATACATAGTTCGTACATCCCCCACTCCGCTATAAGATCACTCACTTAAACCATGTTGTGAGTTTTCTTTCAACGTTTATGTCATTTTTCCTTCCACCAGCGTTGTGTGATGATGATGATGACGAGATGTTTACCGAACGCCATGCTGGCTGACAGCATTCGATTTCCTGCAAACGCGGGAGCTCCTCCGATCATGTTTTTCTAATTTGGAAATAGATTAGACCGACAGGCACATCACCCGAAGTTCTTCACGCTCGCTCTCCGAGAGCCCCTTAGTGCTTCATATCCGCTGCATGAAGTCTTCGATTTCCGGTGACAGACGTCGCAGACCAACGTAGCGGAAGAGAGTTCCTGCTGAAGAAATCCCTTTTCGCTCGTCACCTACACACACTTGGTTTCTTCTAGTTTTGAATGACTTTCAGACGATGAGGAAGACAGTTTTCCAGTCTCCACGGTTTTCATTCGGTAGGAAACTAATTTATGATGACCGTGGCCATCTTCTGACACTAACGATCTTTCCAACTTGCACGATTAACGATTGCGAGTGGCAACAGTTTTAAAAAGTACAACAAAAAAAAACGTTGAGTCAAAATGTTACTTTTACGATTGTGTGGTGTGGATAACATAACTAACTTTTTTTTTAATTATGCTTTTGTTTTGCCGACACACTCTGTCTTATAATTAAGCACACTGACTTGCTTCTGAAATTTGTAAAGCAATCTCTGGAATTTCTATAATAGCATTATATATGCTGCCAACATTCTCTGTGATAGCCATTAGTCTAAGTCAATATGACAAAGCCATACACGAACTGCTTCCATCGATCCATTAATCGAGGGTTAGGCCGTGGAACCGTACCATATGGGTTGGAAAAATAGATAGACGGGGAAGCAATTACCAACAGGACACATGACACCCAGATGAGAGGGTGCTCTGGAAGCAGTGTATGACATTTGCGTTCGAGAATGAATACTGTGTACATCAGTTATTAGAAGTAACGTACAGAATTTTCGGATTTAGTAAGCCAATTGTTTTGACTAAATAAGAAATGTAATCCGTAGTGTCAATCATACATAGTTCGTACATCCCCCACTCCGCTATAAGATCACTCACTTAAACCATGTTGTGAGTTTTCTTTCAACGTTTATGTCATTTTTCCTTCCACCAGCGTTGTGTGATGATGATGATGACGAGATGTTTACCGAACGCCATGCTGGCTGACAGCATTCGATTTCCTGCAAACGCGGGAGCTCCTCCGATCATGTTTTTCTAATTTGGAAATAGATTAGACCGACAGGCACATCACCCGAAGTTCTTCACGCTCGCTCTCCGAGAGCCCCTTAGTGCTTCATATCCGCTGCATGAAGTCTTCGATTTCCGGTGACAGACGTCGCAGACCAACGTAGCGGAAGAGAGTTCCTGCTGGAGTACGCGTGTATAGTGTGTTACGCTGATACCGTATCCCGATGTGTTTGTTATTGATTGTAGCAGTGAAAATTAAGATTTTAATAGTGTTTATCTAGCAGTTCCACAAACAATTTTCACTTTTATTTATTTTCCTGCACACACCACTATCGATCGAATAAGGTTTCTTCCGGCCGTGTGTTTGTAGTGGATTTTCTTACAATTCTTTCCGTTAGATGAGCGCATTTCCGCAACGCATCTTGCATCGAAGACAAATGCAAATTTATGTTGTTTGTCACTGTCCTCGTTGACGCGCTGATACGCGTTGGTTCGGCCCGTCCATCACAACTTGTCGCTGCACAGTGTGTCGATGAACGATCACTGACTGCGGCGCAATGGGTGTGTTGGATTGACATTAGCATGCGCATCTTGATCGTAAAGTGCACTATGATGAGTTTCCCTTATCACGAGCTTAGTAGTAGCAGCGTGCCAACACATCATCATCCCGGTGGCCGCCGCAGCCTATCACTCGATTTTCGCTGGACAGCTTCACTCGAGCAAACAGTGAAGCGCGCACTTAAGAAAGCTATATCAGTGTCGACAAACAAGAAGGTACACGCATACACCGGGACACAATGTCAATGTTTGCCCGATAGGCGTATCCCCACAGCAAACAGAAGGGGGCTCTCTATGGGTTTCACAATCGAATGAGTGATTTATGCACGGGATTTGCACTACTTCTGTGTGTGCACTGGTGTTTTGCAATATGAGCCTGTTTTCTTTGCATTAAGAAAGTCAAACAGTTACAGCGCTTGATCGGCATTTAGCAGAACGCAGCGGAGGAAAAGATTGATGAAGTCAGGTTAAAGTTGTGCAGAAACTTCATACACAAAGGTTTATCGTGCTGTACCGTATGTCTTTCGCTCTCTCTCTCTCACACACACACACACACAAAACTGTTCCGTTTGGAAATCCATCCAGCACCATTACTGAAACGGCGTTTTCACACAGGATATGGCATCTGTGAACTATTTTCAAACAACTGCCAATTTTATCCAGTTGCTACACAAAATTGGCGTTGAAAAGCAAAGAAATTATTATTAATTACCATCTGTCGTTAAGTTGGAGCATTTTTCTCTGTTACCAGCGCTGCGTGTCATTCCTAGACACACACACACACACACACCCAGACACTGCAAACGCAAAACCCCCCGCTTCTGGGTGCGAATAATTTCGCTACGTCTGGTACTAATTTCTTGTCATCCGCCTGCTGCTGCTGCTGCTGCCACCTTCTTCGACTCATGGTGTGGCGTGGTTAAGAAAAGTGGCGAAATTGTTTTTTCCCCTGGCTGCTCGCAGACGCAGACAAAATAAGGGCATGAAAAACGCTACGTTCAATATTTTCACGCTATGTCAATCATCGCACACATCATCTGGCGGCCACGGGGTGTTCTTATTTCCCTTTTTCTCTCCCTGCCCGTGGTACGAACGGTGCTACTTCGGCCGTGTGCCCAACTGTGTGCGTCGAAAAGTTTGTTTGTTCGACTAGACTTCGGGCTAGCACAGCAGTCTGTTGTTGGGTGAGCGGGCGCGCTGGTCAAACGTGGCAGCGTAGTGGAGGAGAGATGCATTAAGCGAGAAAAAATTAGACTACAATTTAAACAAAAAGAAAACGAAAGAAAATACCAAACTTTGCTCCATTGCATCACGTACCCAGTGTAGGGTCGGTGGTAGAAAAGCGAATTCTACGAGGTAGAAAATATTGAAAATGTTGAAGAACTAAAATAAACAGAACGACTGTGACGGGTACGAGCTGAGAATACATATTTATACAGTTCGGAACCATCGTCGTCCGATACGGCAAGAAGCTCTAGGGTGAAAACTTGGAAAATCTTTATGTATTTTGTGTGGTTTGCTGCCGGTAGCATTGACACACAATGCAAATGCAAACGAACGCATTTGTTAGACACCGTACGCAGCTGTATAAGAAAAGACCATATTAACTACCTTACTCCAACGGATTTTGATTAACTCAATCATCCGATCGCAACAAAATCAACCAATGTAATCGACCTACCGCACGCGACCTATCAACAGTGAGTTGTAAAAATTTGCACCTTCCGAGGTGTTTGGATTAGCTCGTGCAGGCGTGAAAACACAACGTACGTTGTTAGTTGACTTTTTAATACAAACAAGCGAAACAAAGCTGTAGGCCACAAGTCAACTCTCGATATTCGGTATCATTTAGAGAAGCTGTGTGCTACTTTCGATGATTCGTTTTATCCCCCGTGTGTGCGTCAATATTGTTCCGTATGTGCTCAGTTTTTTTAAACCCCTTGGATCTCTTGGGATCTTTAGAACCGCACGAATGTGGGTGTCGTCGTGCCTGGGGGCGACAGGAAACTGTAAAGGTGTATATCTATTACATTACAATCGATTTAATCGACGTTGGCGGCAGACAACGGAGCAGCAGCCACACGAATATGCTAAACAACTGACACATCGAGAACGATTGTTTGGTAATCGCGTTTCCTTTTGCGCGCGCGATACACATTGCGATTGCTGTCGATTTTATACTTCCCTTTTTTTCGTTGGCTACAGAGCGGTACTTACCTAGCAGGACAGATGCTGCAGCACAGACAGACGAAGCCACACACCCTGAAGCCTGTTTCGAGATTGAACGATAACCCAGAAGGAAATGTCTATGCGCATATTTTGCCCCCGGGTTGTGCCTGATAGCAGGATCCGCGAAGGATACATTCATGCAATATGGTTTATCAACTTCGCATATTCAACATCGACCGTACGAGTTTGGGATGTCGGCAGTCGGCGTGCCGTGTGAAATGCTATTTAGCGCCTTATTGAGATGACTTTTTTGTGTTCTTTCGTTCTTCATCCCTTCAACCCTCAATTCCGTAACGCGCTGTGGAGCTCTGCCTCAAAAATGGGTCTCATGGTGTGCATAGAACAACTGCCAATCGATTGGTCGATTGGGAGTCAATTGATTCGACTTGATTAAAATTGCGCTAAAGTCCATTTGCTCGCTACCAAATAACCCTCGGAGAGCAAATGGTGACGATAGACAATATTGCGTTGATTGTACACTTGGTGTGTGTTTTTTTGTTTTGTTTGGCCATGTTTTATCGTGGCTATCGAGAATCGTACGGAGAAGGTCATCGCAAAAACAATTGCTCAGATTGCTGTCAAAATATTTATTGGACACGGTCACGCTTTCAAACGGCGGATGCTCGACGAGAAAGTGTGATGATCTTGAAGAACTTGCCTCCTTCTCCCCGGAGAGTGGATTGGAGGCGAACAAAGCTCGCTTCAGTTGGCCTTTTTTTTGCTACGAGGCTTCTTGTTGGTTCACATTTATTTACACACTCACCAGCACGTTTTTTGTTGCTGTCTGCGTGTAATTGGTCCACACAGTTTAAATTAATCGAACATCATTGTGTGCACCCCTGCGATACTCTACAGCAAGATGCAAAATACCAAATTGCCCACGCCGAGCGGAGGACCCGATCCGGAGGGCGCGATTGAATCGATGGCGAACCAGCCCACGGAATCGCTTAAGTAATTGATTGGAAAATAAATATAAACACATGACATATTCGTCGTCGCCACGGACGCGAGGTTCTCCTCCGCGTCCGTACGGTTCCGGAGCCGAGTTAATGGCCATTACCAGGATAGTACCCAAGGCAGGAGGATGATCGAACAGTCAGTGACGCCATGTGACCCGTAACTGTACAACATTTGCAGGCGTGCAGCAGTGTGCAGTGTATTAAAAACGGCAACGAGAACGAACGAGAGGCGGTGGTTTGGATTGTTCGGTGTGACTATGTGGGTTACCCACAAACCACACATAAATTCATAAACTTATAAATTAAAATGCAAATAATCGACACACACACACACGATCGAACGCATTATCCGCGAGTAGTGTTGTTGCTGTTGATGTTGGAGATTTATGTGCGTACGGTACTGAGGAAATTGCGGACGTGTGGAGTACATCTCACGAGTACGTGTGTGATTTTGTTTTTTTTTTTTTTTGTTACTTTCTCACTCATTCTTTGTCTCTTTTTCTTGATTATATACAAATCTGTCCCATAAATTACGGGTATGTATGTATACATGTACCTTGGAGAATCAGAAAGTGGTGGAATGCAAGGGACTCTGGTTACACACTATGGCCATGGAAGATGAAGGTAGAAGAAAAAAAACAGATCCACAACGGCAACTGAGCCGGGCGATCTGAACAGTACAGGCTGGCTGGCTGGCTGGGTTCGCGATCGCTATCGAATGAAACAGGGCGACACGCCGCACGCACGGGGCCCCCAAGAGTAAACTCTCTAGGCACGTTGAGAGATATTCAACCTTTTTTCTTTATAAACAGGTTGTCAGTGGGACAAGATCTGGTTCCCGGCGTTGGGAAACGATAAATTTGAATAACAACAAGCGCATTGCGTTGACCTGCTGTTGCGTTGCTGGGTTGTCTCGTTTGCACGCTTAGTGCGGTTGTACTGCGTAACCTGCGTAAAGATTCGGCGATCAAACGCGATCTCCTTGGTTTGGTGTCTGACACCCGGGAACAATTTTAAACGACTTTTTGTTTTGAGCACATTTTCACGCAAAGTTTGTACATGGGTTTTTGGCTAACATATCATTAAAGTCACTCTCGCTTGTGATTTCAAAGAAAACTAGGTTTAAATAGAATGTGTAAGACTTTTTCCCTTCAGTCCATTCCCGGAGAGAACATTTTCGGTAGGCTTTTATTCCGTAAACACTAGCACGTACCCGGGTTCTTGTAAACAATCGCTCCCCATGTCAATCGATACACAACTGGCTAGTGCCGAGTTAGTTAGTTAGTTTGGATAGTTAGTTCGTCATGTGACCGTTTCACTTTCGCTGCCAGACCCCACGACCCGGGGGCGCGCTCCAATCACCGCTCACCGCGAACGGAACGTACGTAAACTAATTCAATTCTATTCGTGCGGCGGTTTCAGCATAATGTAAACGCAAACGGATGTCCCTACGCTTCGATGCTCGTTTTCCGGCTGTTCCGATTTTTTAATGCATGCGTGCGCGCGCCCTCGTATTGCGTTACTTTCCGGGCTCTTGTACTGCTTCTGACGACTACTGGCCGGCGCAGAGGTTTATTTGGTAATTAAAATGCAATTAACGGGGAGATATTTTCGGTTTTCGAAGAAAATTGAACCCCAAACAAAATAATTGAGGGAGGTCGTCACTGATCAGAAATCCGTGTGTCCAGTGGTAAAAAACAAAAACCATAACGAAATTAATGGTGTAATTCAATGTTTGTAGAATAATTGAGACAGAGTTTTGTGGTGGGCTGGCGTTGTGATACAAAATTTCGTCAAGCGGTGGATAATTTCGTTTAATGTGTTGGGTTGGGTGCACTGGTTTGCCATTTTGAGCCCTGCCATGCAGAAGCAAAGGAAGATTAATGAAGCAACATATAATATAAAAGTCGATGTAGAAAACTTTGCTCATATACAACGTTACGTTGATCGTTGTCCAGCAATCCAGCATAACATTGTGGTGGTACGGTTCCATTGCAGTCCGTGCGGGTTTATACAGTCTGTGTTGCTGGCTGCCCCCAATGCAAGACACTTCCAGATGCAGTTGTTTGTTTGCGTACATGTTTACTTCATCGCACTGGGAACTAGCTGCTGCGGGTCCCGTGTACCTGTGTACCGCTAGGGCTGGGCTTAAACATAGATTCAAACATTACTCTCACTCTGCCCGGTACGCATATCACGCATCCGCCTGACTGCAACCGATCGGCAACAACATTCGAACATCGTCTTCTTCGTCCGCAGCGAGCGAAGCGTCTTTCGGTATCTGGTATGATTTTGACAACCTCACCACTCCACTGCTGGTTTGTTGTTCTATAGTTCTTCCCATCCGAATGCTACGTACCGACGTGTGTAATGCATTCGTTGTGCCAGGGGTAGAGCAAGTGCAGCGAGCCAACAAGAACGCTGAAAGACAAACAACGTCGAAATGCTGCTGGTGCACGAGTTCGATAAAAATAGTTTACAGATAATAAAATTTAATGCTCTCCGTCTTTCCGAACTTGCTGAGGTCCGTCTGCTACCGGTGCAGACACACCGACTCGATGAAACATTAAGCGAGTTTTACCGTAGACTACACAACACCGCGTCATCCAAACTTCTTTAACTTGGCTGTTCGTTTCGCTTTCGCCTGCCTTCGCTTACGGGACCGGATGACATATGCTACCGAGGGGAATACATACGATGGCAAATACACCTGAGCACGAGGACTAATGATAGACACGCCCTGTCGAGAGATGTTGCGAATAGGTCGTTATTGATCACTTCCTGTTGCCCCCATACATATATCAACTCGATCACCACATGATGATGATGAGTTGTGCTCGTAAAGCGAGAGAAGTAGAAACCTTTCAACATATACGGAGGAAATTTAATTTTGAGTGAATATTTTCTGTAATGTATGTCAACTGTTGCTGCTAAACGATATATATATTTTTTTTTATTCATTTAGAACGGCCTGGCATACTGCTAAACGATGCGTTGTGATGAATATGAAGCATCTTCGTATTGTAATAAAATAACATCCTGATAACCAACCAACAGTATCAAGCGTGTTACTGATATCTGTGAAATCAACAACATAAGTGATAAATTCAACTAAATATTGTTTCTGATTCGGGCGATCACTATCGGTGAAACCCAGCACGCTTGACATTTGTTCTGCACATATGTTGCTGAACAGTCCCCTTCTCCACGATTAGATTACCACATCGAACAACACGATGGTGGTGGTTGGGGTTGCCAAAGAAACTGGCGGAGTAAGACGCGAAAACGGCAGGATATAAGAAACCCAAAGTGTCAAACCTTTACCAACACGAAAGTGTATGCTACAACACCTATCGTATGCCCCATCATCAAGAACAAAAAAGCAAGAAGCAAATAGGAAAACTGTTTGCCAAACCGCATTGGGTGGGCAGAAATCTGATACACCACCGGTGGTAACCTAACGCCCGGCGTTTTCTTGGCCAAAACTCCCTTCGGTGGTGGTGGCAGTGGTGGTTCTTGAGGCCACTTTGGAGCGGGACAAAATCTGCACAAAGGTGTCCCCCACAACACCTTCTGGACGTATCGAACCGGCTTACCGAAAGACGAAACCAGCTTGTGTAATAATTTTAACACCTTCCAAACACTTCACCCTAAGCGGTCGTCTGTTTCTCCCCAAGAAGCCGTACTACGAACAGCCTGCCGAGAATCTGCTTTCTCGTGCAAAATTACACACACACACACACACACACACACATACACACACACACACACACACACACACACACACACACACAAACACACCCTTAATGACAAGGACAGCTCGCCACAGGCTCCCCAATCGTTGAGACATAAATTGTTGACTCCCAAGTCAAAAGCTCTGCTCGTCTTTACGTCTTGCTTTGCTTAGGAAAATGGGAAAGGACCACATCATTTGCACATTAAACCACCGTACCGTTTAATCGAAATAGTCCGTCGTATGCTTGATCGGGTCCTGAGGGAGTTCAGGAGTTCCCCTTTTATTAACGTGCTCATGCTTCAGTATTCAACAAGGATGCCCTTACTATTCGGTTGTAAGCGCACCCGACAGAAGGGTTTGATTCTAATAGAACTCAACTTCATTTCGCACATCTGTTTCTGGCATTTATTTGCCCAGTGCGCTCACAGGGCGCCTCCTCAGGAGAAAATGCATCGGACAACTTTGATACATTATGCAACGGTACATGTCGTGCATCGTGATTGTTAGACGGAAATTGAATGGAAACGACGCGAAGTGTGCATTCAAGACAATTGTTGGGGAGTTAAGGCACCTTTCAAATATTATTTATTGCTGACGATTGATGGAAAAAGTTGTTGTGTAATTAGTATTTTGATAATTCGCTTTCTTACATTCCTCACTAATTTTGTCATTGTTATTTTTCTTCCACAGAATTCATCGGGTTTATCAAGGCGATGCCGTAGAAACAGTATCAACCAACGTCCGAATGCAACTGTTCAGTGTATGGGCACAGTACGCACCGTTTTGGGGACGCTCGACACGATGTGTACAATCTAACCGTAAAGAACACACTTCTTACGACGAACTCGAAGCTACCTGGCAAACGGATTTAATCAGCTTATCGAGCAATTGAGTGTAAAAGCACCACCAAGTAAAGTGCAAGCGACGAGACTACGCGAATTATCGTAAAAGGGGCGATAGTAGAAGCTGAATCCCAATTGGACAAATACAACGTAAACCCGTGTTACAGAAACCGTGCAGACGCGACACACGATGACACTAGCACGAAGTAAGCACAGAAGGCAAACAATGCAAAGAGCATTGCCACACATCAGCGTACGCTGTTCGGTAAGCGTATTATCGATGCTGTTAATGCTTATCAGCAGTTGCCAAGTGGATGGCAGCTATCATTCCGGCGTTAGCCCGATGCCGCACGTGCCAGCCGTACCGAAGGATCCCAATTCACGGTGCGAAGAAATCACCATTCCGATGTGCCGTGGCATCGGTTACAATTTAACCTCGTTTCCGAACGAGATGAACCACGAAACGCAGGAAGAAGCGGGCCTGGAGGTGCATCAGTTTTGGCCGCTGGTGGAAATCAAATGTTCACCGGATCTCAAGTTCTTCCTCTGCTCGATGTACACCCCGATCTGCATCGAGGACTACCACAAACCGTTGCCGGTGTGTCGCAGCGTGTGCGAACGTGCGAGAGCCGGCTGTGCACCGATTATGGAGTCGTACAGCTTCAATTGGCCCGAACGGATGGCCTGCGAAAATCTGCCCGTTTCGGGCGATAGTGATAATTTGTGCATGGAAATGCCGAGCGAGGAAGAGCACGGCGATCGTGGTGCCGGCGGTTCGTCCGCGGGCGGCAGTGGCGGATCCGGTCATTCAGGTAAGCCGACCCGCAAATCGCACGGTGGTGGCAGTGGTGGTGGCCAAAGCGGCGGCGGTAGCAGCAGCAGCAGCGGTGGCAACCAGCAGAACAACAAATGCAAGGGCAAGAATTCAAAAAACTGCCAAAATCCCCCAGGGGAAAGAACAAAAGAGTGCATGTGCCGGTGCCGGGAGCCACTGGTCACCCTGGGGAGGGAAAGCACCACCACAACGCTACTGCACCATCACGGCAGCCTAAGCAGCAACCAAAGTGTCGAAAGGGTCGGCGACGTGCAAAACTGCGCGATCCCGTGCCGGGGGGCGTTCTTCACCCAGGAGGAAAAGGACTTCGCCGGCATCTGGATAGCGCTGTGGTCCGGCCTCTGCGGCATAAGCACCCTAATGACACTGACCACCTTCCTCATCGACACCGAAAGGTTCAAGTACCCTGAGAGGCCGATCGTTTTCCTGTCCGCGTGCTACTTCATCGTCTCCTGCGGCTATCTGACGCGCATCTTTCTCGGCCACGACGAAATTGCGTGCGACGGGAAATCGATCAAATACCCCTCGACGGGCCAGAGCTCCTGTACGATGATTTTCATCATGATTTATTTCTTCGGCATGGCGTCCTCGATCTGGTGGGTGATCCTTTCGTTCACCTGGTTCCTGGCGGCCGGGTTGAAATGGGGCAACGAAGCGATCTCGAAACATTCGCAGTACTTCCATCTTGCCGCGTGGCTCATACCGACCGTGCAGACTGTGTCTGTGCTATTGCGACCGGCCGTCGACGGTGACCCGGTGGCGGGAATTTGCTACGTCGGTAACACCTCCGTGGAGAATCTGAAAAACTTCGTGCTGGCACCGCTGTTCATGTATCTGGTGGTAGGAACCACTTTCCTGATGGCCGGATTTGTGTCACTGTTTCGCATTCGATCCGTGATCAAGCAGCAGGGTGGTATCGGTGCAGGTTCGAAGGCAGACAAGCTGGAGAAGCTTATGATTCGGATAGGCATCTTTAGCGTGCTATACACCGTGCCGGCAACGATCGTCATCGGGTGTCATCTGTACGAAGCGTCCTACTTCGAGGACTGGATGACTGGGTTAACGTGTCCGTGCAAAGCGGCACCCGGCCTGCGACAGAAACCGCTCTATTCGGTGCTGATGCTGAAGTACTTCATGGCGCTAGCCGTCGGCATTACGTCGGGCGTTTGGATTTGGTCGGGCAAAACCGTCGACTCGTGGCGGCGGCTCTGGAGAAGACTGTTCGGATCGCCCGACCCAACCGGTGCGGGCCAGGTGCTGATTAAGCCGAGGCCTCCACTGCCCCAACCGTACGCTACGTCCGGTATCGGTGTGCCTGGATCGGCGGCCGCTTCACTACTGGCCACACCGTACACGCAAACCGTGGGCAGTGTTGCCTCGACCAGCCACCACCATCTGCACCATCACGTTCTCAAGCAGGCACCGCTTAGTCACGTATGACCTGGAGATATAGGCGGCGCATCTACCTTAACAGCCGGATCCGGATCGGTCGTTGATCCGCGCGCCGTCTCAGTCGTTGTAACGCTTCCCGGTCCGCAGCCAGGCCAAGCACTCAGCGATTATGGTCCGATATAGTTGACCGTACGTCCAGATACGGCGACACGCAGAATACCACCACCCAGCAATCTAAGTGAACTGTGAATATCGCAACAGTCGGCCCAGCACACGACGATCCCATCGTGACGATCGGAGGACGAATCCATTCTCTCGAGCCATAGCAGGAGCAGTAGTAGTAGTAGAGGTAGTAGTACCGCAAGATCGTTTTCGTCCATTGTCCAGCAGAATGTCGTATGCAGGTGGTGGTGATGATGGTGAAGACCGCGGCCGAATGTGAAGCGAAGCGTGAAAGCAATTCTTAATAGTATTAAAAACCCAACTCAACTCAAATCGATACTACTTCTACTGTATGTGTGTGTGTGTATGTGTGGGGTGGCGTGTGAGGTGCGAACCGAGACACTAAAACATCCTATCACTGATCACACACCTTAAGGCTACCCTATCATCATTATATGCTCTATCTACCTTATCCCGTAATCGATCGGCTCGCGCCCACAGCATACATATATGAGTATATATGAGATATATGAATTTAAAAAGCTCCTTGCGAACATAACTTATCCGACAGGCGCGCCAAGCAAGCATTACACATTATAAATAAGGACGAAGGTTCAAGTTAGCGGCTCTCTTTCTAGTCGACGATGTGGTTAGTAGTGGGAATAGTGTTTTAGAGAAGATGGTAATAGAATACATTGTTCGTGGGCGAGGTGGATGGAGAGTGTTGTGGATGTTTGGTAAGTTATATTTTATACACATATAGAGCTAAACACACAGCCCACAAACGTAAGCAAAGGTGTACGGGAGGAGCGTGAGAACACTCACTCACTCACTCATGTAATTTACCATCTCGATCCAAATACGCGAAGTAATATCGTACAATAATATCCCCGTTGCAAGCAAGAAGGAAACACAACTGACAATACCCGTTTTCAATCCTAGTAGGCAGGCAAAACGACGGCGACGACGACGACGCTCAAGAAATCTTTTTTAACCTACGACGTGTTTTACAACACGTTAATTACAACAGCAGCAACAGGCAAAAACTGTCACTGCCACCAGCGCCGTACTGTTTCGTTCGAATCACACACAAGCCACCTTCAATCATTTCTCGGTATAAAAAGGACCCAGGTAATGATGTACCGGCTGGCCAAAACAAAACATAAAACACCCCCCTTTTTGTCTACAATGGTGCATTTTGATGGAACTTTTATACGTAATTAGAATTAATTTTAAAATGCTGTGCGAAATTTCGAAGCAAATGCGTAAATTGGAAGTAATTAATCCACACACACACATCCGGTTTAGCAATAGCCGCATCATGTTTGCCCATTTTACACTGTCATACCTATCCCTTTCTGTGTCTCTGTGTTTTTTCGATAGTAGAACTAGTGGCAATCGAAACGGTATTTGTTGTTAGAAAAACGCTTTAAAATCTTGTAGCTTCCCGCTTGTAACCTTCCTGCCTGTCGTCTGGTTGGGAATATGATGTCGCGCGGATTACGTTTGCACCTTACCGTTTGCGTTTGTATCTTTTCGGTATGCTTTGGTGCTTGTGTTAAAATCTTTAACTCCAAGTGTCTCCGCCGTTTTTTTTTTTATTGGTGGCCACGTTTCGTACTCGTCCAGGTGCAAGTGTTTCTCTCAGAATGCCATATAAAAGTCACCGGCTTAAAACGTCTCTTCTGCCACGAAGAGATGGTTTGTTGCAAGTGATGGTTAAGGATTAAAGGATAGGGTTTTTAGGTTAGGAAAGCTGCGTTCGATGCATCCACTTCCGATGAAGAATTCGTGTTGACGTTGATATTTTTATTTTATTATTATTTTGTTTATGTTTTTTTTGCACTTTTTGCGCAAACGCGTACGGTCGTGTCCGCTTTGGTTAATATAAATTGCTTAACACTAGAGTAGACACCGAATCTCATCCTTCTCCCACACACACACACACAGGCACCACCGTGTAGAACAACCGGGTAGAAGCCACGGGAGAAGGATGAATTGTACATATCAAACCGATGCATAGATACAGATAGATTTATGCAATTTTTGTAACAGCTCGTACGATCGATTCGTTTGACACACGCAAACGGAACATCCGAGAGAGGATGTGGAATGTGAGCAAAAACAAAAAAAAAAGAAATCAAGTGTAAATGTTTTGTAATTTATTTGTCACCCCTTCGATAGGTTAAAAAGGTTCCAGGATGAAGCGAACGCTATTGTATGGGCGATGTGTTCGTTTTACTGAACACACAAGCTGACAGGCTCCTCGAGCCCAGTATAAAACTCACCTCCACCCGCGGTCAGGAGACAGGTGTTAGTAATCGCTTTTGTACAGTACGGTAAATAGATATGTAGATGCGTAAGCTAATAGACGTGAAGAAGGCAGAACAATAACAACACTATCTTTAGATGAAAACAAAAAAAACAAAGAACCGAGTACGGCAGCATCATCGTGCATTTGGTGGGAACAGATAGTTAATAACATACAACAACAGTGGTACGGATATTCCGGATTAATTTAGCTTCCCTAAAAATCACACCAATCATCCCCAATCAAACATGAAATCTCGGCAACAAAAAAGAAAAGCAATTAAAACCACACTATTATTCGGCACATTATCCTCTTCGTTTGCGGTTCCATTTCGAGTCGTTTCAGTACAGGAAAACTGTTTAGAAAGTGCAGTGCAAGACCGTGCAGCTAAGATCAGGGAACACCAAAGGCAACTACTAAAGCTCCCCACTTTATTTTATCCCGCTTTACTACAACTGATTCTGCAAGGAAAACCTGCCTCACTTTTCCCGAACACAAGGTGGTACTAATACTGCTGAAGACAACCTCTAATTTCTAAGCATCATGCACAATATGCGGGGACGGCGACTGCACACGCTCGAAAGCAGGTCAGGCGAGAGTATCCAATGGATATTGTTTTTGCGCTAAAGGTTCAACAGGTAGCAAAACGGAAAATAAAGTTTACAATTTAAAGAAAAGAAGAAAAAAAAGGAAATTTTTAAAAAATTATCTGGTTTTAACAGATACATAGACTGTATACGAATATTGTTCATTTATTGCATTGAAAAAAAAACACAGAACAAAAAGAACGGGGAAGCAAACTGTCACCGAAACCAAACCACGATTTGTTTATACTTTTGGTTTTTGTTTTTCGTTTTGCTTTGTTTTTCTTTTCTTGTTCTACAATCGCGCAATGGCTACTAGCTCTTGCTGCAAATCTTGTAATCTGTGTTCCGTTTCGATCGGTTTCGGAGACAGCGCGGGTGTGCAAGATAAAGGTGACAGCGCGGTGAAACTGTCCAATCAAAGAGCATACAAACCCAGGACACTGCAGCAGCTGGCTGGCCCCCCCGTTAAGGAAGGAGAGATAGTCGTAAATCAAAACACATGGAATAACAATTGTAAATGTGAAAGTGTGTGCGCGCGCGCGTGTGTGTGTGTGTGTGCGTTAGGATTATATTCCGCTTCCCACGTGTGCAACCGTGGGGAAAACCTATAAATACTAGCGATAGTAGTAAACCAAGCTTCTCCATCTCGTCGTCGTCCGGCACACACACACACACACTCACGCACGCACACGAGAATCCTTTTTTGTAGGTTGGAAAACAAAATATATTAAATGAACCGAGGAGAAGAACGAGCAAGGAAAAGTGGAAAATGAGTGCACACAACAAACGAAAGATGTGAAAACAAACATAAACAGAAAAGCGCAGTAAAAATCTACTATTGTAAGAAGACAGCAACCTCTTATACAGTGGAAATGAAAGCATATTTTTAATTGTTTAATAAATTATTAAAATAATAAAAAAAATCAACCTAGAGCGGCGTCTTTTTTTGGGTATTCTGTTCTACAGCACAGAGAATGTGATGAGAAAATGAAATGAAACAATCACAATCGTTTATATGTACAGTGACGTACAATAATAGAATAAGACCACTTATAAATGATCAAATGATCTAATCAAAGTAGTCTGTAAATCGGGTATAAAGGTGGTCTTATTCTTTTGTCTGTCACTGTAGGTAAGTAAGTAAGCGCAGTGATTCACCTATGTATTAAACGGGTAGATCCTTGAAAGAAAATATAAGGAGACGGGCTTGCCTGTCTTCTCCGACAATCGATGGTAGAAACTTTGGGGACCATCTTCTGTAAGTCAATCCAGATCCTAGCATACGCATTATTGGTTTAAGGCTCTCTTACGTAGCAGAAGATCAGCGAAGAATCGAGAAAGCGGCTCTAAAGCTTGAGCTACTAATTTACGTAGGGTGCGTATCGCACCTTTGTAGTCGTCCAAAACTTTAGCAATCTGGGGTTAAAAGTCAGCACCCCACAACAATATAGACGATGAATTACGCGTAGTAGTGCTGACTGCCAACCAGTCATACTGCAGCCTGAGGAAACTGTCCACTCAAAATACCTGTCGCGAAGGACGAAGCTGGGACTGTATAGAACCTTTATAGTTCCAGTACTCACATACCTTACTATGACATGGATTTTGTCCTAAACTGACGAAACCCTCTTAGGTGCGTTCGAGAGGAAGATGCTCAGAAGGAATATGTATATGGTCCCGTATGTGTGGAGGAGCCGCTGCAGCGACGAGTGACGTGATAATCGACTCAACATACTCCGGTGGGCTTATCATGTAATGAGAATGGCGCCGGACGACCCAAACCGTAAAGAAGGGGCCTGAATCTGATGGATTGATGGTATTGGACTGGCAAACTGACTGACACTAGATCGTGAGCATTATCCTCGATTGTTGGAGCATGCTAAAACTGGGAAGCGGTTGTAGCGCCTGATTTTAAATTTCTTCGTTCCGAGATGAAGCTCTTAGTACGAACGAACGACCAAATTTAGAATTTGATCATTTAGTTGTTGAATTAAAAATCGTAAAAATCAATCTATTTTTTTTGCGCCATTTTTTAGTTCCATCAAAGCACCTAGCTCCTGATTCACACCTGGATGAAACGTACGATGAGCGTTATTGTCTCGTCTATGACAGTGCAGAAAGCTCCGGAAATGATGATAAGCGCGATCCAGATTCGACACTTCTGTACTTGGTGAAGGCATAAAGTAGCTTCTGGTACAAATAAAGTACAAGTATTTGTTCCTGTTTAATGCAAGCTCCGCAAGGAATACCATCCAAAAAAGACACACTCCTTTCGAAGACATATACGAAGTCAATTTTTGTTCTTGTTAGGGACATAAAGTACTCTGTGCCAATTAATCTGATGTCTTCCTGACTCAACTTCCTAGGAATATCTATCCGCACTATCTACTTAAAGATTCGTTTCTGTCGATTAGTACAAGGGGACAACTCCCCTCACATCTTGGGACAATTTCTATAATCCGCACCTGGGTATAACCAGAGCTATCTCGTACCGAGACTTTTTCTCTCATGAAGACTATATTATCTTTTCAATGGTGTAAAGATCAGATCATCTATAACAGGTTTTGACAACGATGTTGAAAATCATCTTCTGAAGATGAAGCTAAAGAACGATCAAACCTTCAAGGATAGTTGCTCTACCGTTTCAATATGACTGGACACGACTGATAACATCCAAGACATGTAATACTGTTTTCAGATCATTCTTAACGTGCTGTTTGTTCCTACCAAGATTTTTCACAAAGAGTACATAGTATGTATCGCTATATTAAAAGAAATTCTTCCAACAAGAAGCTTTGCGGTATTAAACAAATGCACACTGCAGCTGTGAATAATAAGTTAACTTAGGTAAACAATCTAGTTTCTTTCCTTTTTATTTACACAGCGCAGAACTTTGTTATCGCTCTGTTGGAACCAAACTACGTTGGATTAGACAGCAGAACATTTCCATCCTTGCTTTGGCCACTTTGCATGATTTTGTTGTCTAGCGGGTTAGGAAGGAGACGTGCCATAAAGTACGGAATAGATGTAACTACCTAAAAACACTCGGCATCTATCAGTACCAATCGACGGCCGCGTGCCTTTAGATTCCGTCTGCGGAGTCTCCCCTTCGCGCGTTCTTTTGATGGTATTTTTGTGAATTGCAGCAAACAAAAAAAGGGCACTCCGGTATGTAAAAAAAGCGCTGACAACTGCTGTGCATAGCCGTGCAACCTGAATAATGATACCATCCCAATCGGTGCAAGTCGACGCCATAGATGAAAGGGGATGCAAAAATAACCTCTCTCACCCAACCACCATCGGTGGTACGCGCATCAAGCCAGATAATTCGGTGAAAAAGCAGCGGACCGAATTTCAACGACATCATAAAACGAAGCGCACCGCGGGTAGGATCGGACGGCGGGATTGGTTGAAATAAATTTTCTCTGATGACGATCATCATCATGGAGTCAATAGGACAACGATTTGACGGTTGCCGCAAATAGGTTTACGCGTGCTACCCGTTTCGTTGTTTTTTTTTCTCCCTTTCTTCAACGTCGGTCGGTGGAAATTTTATTTCAAAATCCGTCTGGCGATACTTTGTGGAATGAATGGTATGAAGGCGATGGTCACATTTGTGTCAGATTACACGCTGAAAATTGACTGTATCGAGAGAAATTATTAGCACGGTCGGCGTGATAGAGACACAGCAGAAGCAGCAGCAGCAGCAGCTGGGGATAGTAGGCACAATTTATGTGTTTAACCGCAGCGATGTCTCTGTCTTTACGTGAGAGATGTCCATCTTCGAGTAAATTGCCAGTAAGAAAGGGTAATTTATAATTACGAAAAACTTTTTTAAAGTTTTCATTATAAGGCAGTTTTTTTCCTTTTTTTGCTGAATTTTGTTGCTTTTAGTTTTACGGAATCGACTAACTTTCGTATAACAACTTTCATATATTTTTGCAGCAGTGTTGTTGATGTTTGTTGCGAATCGTTGCGATATATATAAATAATATAATAAACTTCTATATTATGCGATGGACGATAGGGTTATCGTCTCTGAGATTAATGAATTAGCAGCAGATAATCACCAAATAGGATCAACATAAATTGATAAGTATTACACCTGTTGCGCCATCCATTCAAGCATGCTATTAAATTTAAATACTCCGTATACGAGATTATCTGTTTGTGATTTCATCTACTAGAAGCATTTAAAGCTCTGCAAGTATAGCGATTCAAATCTCGACTAGAACCAGCACTGCCGTCGTCTCTCCAAAACATTTATATGATCTTATATGGCTGTTTTGTAGACATGCTTAGCTCACGCGATCCTGAGAAAACAGATTGAGAGGAGAAATTTCTTTAGGCTGTAGGTTGTTTGAGTATATGTAGATGCGGTTGTGGGTTTCTTTTCCAGACAATTTGTAAAAGTCGATCACATATATGTTCGTAACTGTTAGCGTAAAATAATAATTGAAGATCGTTTCCTAAAGCCTTCACGGTGTTTGACTGCTGCAACAATCCTCGATATCGCTTACGGTCTAGCGCCGTTGGCTTCTTCTTTTTGGGCACTACAACCTCAGAATGTCTTGGCCTATTACTTCTAGTTTTCTATGACTTTGTTTTATCCGGCCGCTGTCTGCCTGTCCAATATTCCGGCCATTCTGGCGGATACATCAATGACATAACTTCATCTGAACCACGCTCTTTCTTTCCATATGGGCGGCCTAAAAGAGCTTTGACTGGATCGCCCTTTGCCATTCTCATTACCAACGACTACGACGAGAACATGACCATCCCACATACGGGGCCAAACATCCGTTGGAGCAACGCGGCTAAGAGTGTCTCGTCAGTTATATTATATACAGTCCCAGCTTCGTCCAACTTTACCGGTGCTCGCCCTTGCGTAAATTAGTATTTGTTAGCAGGGTCGCTAGTGATGCCACCAGCCGGTTCAGTTAGTGTCGACTACTCGATTCTTCGGTAATCTTCTGCTACGTAAGAGATCCTCAAACCAATGATGACCATGTAATCAACGTATATAAGGACAGCGTAGCCCTATATGGATTGACTTATAGAAGATGATCCCCAAGATTAGCTGCCGCCGAGTCTCGGATGGCCTTCTCATGCGCCATGCGTGAAAGGCGCAGGTCCTTGGTTACTACCAACAAAAAGCCTTGAGAATTTCCCATCCACCTTCACCTGACATGTGATGTTCTCATATCAAGTCACATCTTTTCTGGAGAAAGACGAAAACGTCTAATCTGGGACATATACCGACCACCCAATACCATGATGTGACTGTAAATTGCAACAAAATCTGACGATGAAAACCGTAACTTCACGGTTCACGGTAACTAGTAAAGTCTGGATTTGAGTTGAATGCATCCATTGTTTAATAGTGAAAGTGCATTGTAAAATAAATTGTAAGCTTTATGTAGCTTTTTCCGCGGCGATACACGGTACATATTTGGTTTAATCACATAAATTTGCACAAGCAAACTCTAATTAAAATATTTCCATTTTTAACAGCTCGAAAAGGCTAGAAAACGCGTTGTAAAGAGAAGGATAATTCCCTGTCAAGTTACCAAGTCAAACAAAAACAAACAAATATTGTAATTAACAAAAACATATAGCATATTAAACTCCATTGTTAGCTCTGTGAGCATTATTTAAATGCGTTAATATATTTGTTTAGTCGTTTAAAATTCAACCCTGTGGTGGTTAAAGCTGACACTACTGTTATCGGATGTTATCTTCCACACACACGCGCACACACACGCACACTCACGTAGTAAAAAAAAAGCCCACCGACACTCGCTTCAAAATGGCATTTAATTGATCCCTTTTAATAAATCCTTTTCAAGCGGTACACTGGCGTGAAATTAAAATCCATCATCACGCGGAGCTATCACACCGAGTGCATCGACAGCAGTGATGGGAAGGACTGCTGCTTTATGCGACACCATGACACCTGCCGCATGATACACACACGCAAAAACGTTTTGTGAGGCAACAACACACCCGACAACGACAAGGGTGATTATTTTTCGACTCTGTACAGATTTTCTCGGCCCAGCTGTGGGTACCTTTTACTGCCACCAGATGAAAGTTACACCGTTGCGTCGAACTTGTGTGGCTCATTCCAGCAGTGAAAGACAGTTTTCCGGGGTTTTTGTACTTGTCCTCGGAAAAGCTACTCCCGGGTGGTAGGAATGTCCCATGATCCTGTGCCCGTTTCTGTAGAGCTTGTTTTGCTCCAGTTGCAGTGTGACTGCCCCCGGAACACGGTGCGCGGGTGATAAAAAAGGTTGCATTTTTTCCAACCCGAGAGCGATCACAAACGATGACAAAAACCGAAATGAATGCAAATGAGAAGGATCGTCTGGGGATTCCCGCTGCTGCGGTGCCGGTAGTCTATTAAAGCAAACAAGCAAACAAAAAGCAACAACACTGTGTACATTTTTTCCACACTTTCACTCTTCATCATTCGGTACCGTAAAAATCCTGTCCAAGGTGTCGCACCGTAAAAATTAACCACCAACATATTATACGTACGTTCCGGCTGTACGCGGCCACCCTACCTGCGGGGTGCTACTCTGCCGTACACTCTGGTATGGCGCTAAACGTTTCCGCATGCAAAGGTGCCAATCTCGTGTACCCAACGCGGTACAGTGTTCTTAATATGAATTGCTATGAATATGGTTACTGGCGAGAGAGAGAGAGAGAGAGAGAGAGAGAGAGAGAGAGAGAAAGAGTGAACAAAATGAAAGCAAATTACAAAAACATTTTGTTGTGCATTCCATACGCTTCCCCCCATCCTCATGGCGCTGTGTCTGGCTTTATCCTTAGTGTTGGTGCCTGTTGCCTGTTGGTGTTGATGTATGACAATTTTTAAAGAAAATTTGCCAACAGCAAAATCCGGCATGACGATGATGCAAATCACAGGTAACTTACACCAGCTGCCTCGTTCTGGCTTTGATATTTGGAGCGATTAATTAGGTGTTAATTAAACAGGAGCTGATACGCATTCGCCCTAGCAAAGGGCGTATGTACCAGCGAAAACCAAGGAATATAGTGGTCCTCGCTCAATAGTCTACAATCTTGCGTGTAGAATGTTATTTTATAAGCCTTAAAGAAAGCGTGTGTATGTGTGTAATACTAAAGTGCATCGCACCATGTTTTTTTTATCACGTTTCTCGCTCTCTTTTGTTCATTTACTGACTTCATACTAATTCGTAATACATTATTTAGCTATTAAAATCATTCACAAACTTTCAGGGAGGATCCGATGGTTTCTCATACTAAGGCACATAGGGTATTGGGTAGGATTGAACCTAAAGCATCCAATTTGAGATAGGACCAAACCAAAAATATGCAAGATATTGATTTGAAAAGGAAATTTAATGTGGTTTACATAAAACGATATGACCGGTCAAACAAATTATCAGCTTTAACAATAGAAATAATAACAATCTTGGAATCACGAAACTTGTGCAAGTGTCTCAAGTTTGACAACATGCCAATCAATCCCTTCAACCCAAGAACCTTTTAAAATGTTTACTTATGTTTAGTTGCCCGTTGCCATTATTATGTGGTAATGGCCGCACCAGTATTTGGCGAGCTTAATGTAGAGTAGTGGATTCGCTTGTATGTTACTTCTTACCAGCAAAAGTTCTTCTTACTGCCTTACAAGTTTAAAACATTGCGCAATGGATCAAAATTTAATGATAGCGTTATGTTCAACGAAGAGTATTATGTTGAATATTAGTTGCTTGTTTATTTAATTAAAAATATTCTTCCTTCCTTCTTTAAAATATGGAAGTCAACACGGTTAGCGTACCTCTTACATGGGAATGAGTAGAGGCGATGGGAACTACGACGGCGACAGCGGCTTTAGATAGATGGAGATAGAATAGGGCTGCATAGGGTCATTAGAATGTTGAATTGTTGTACCAATTGCTACAATAGAAAACTTTTTCTTGATACTGTAAAAGTGTAATACGGTGACTGGAGACCCTTAAATTTGTGTGTTTTAGCATATTTTTAAGTACATTTAGAATAAATCCATATGAGAAGAATTATGTTTTTAATCATAATTACACAAATATCAATACGATCAGGATGTTGTATTGTTGTGTGTATTCGTATGAACTCGTTTTAGTCCACTGTAGCATCCATAATGCTATACAGTTATCATTCATATTCTGAACTAAACCTTCAATATAGCACGAGACGGTAAACAGCAAAACTAGAACAGCAGGTTAATACCCGACAATAAAAACATATCACAAACAGCTGGAAGCAAAGTAAACGACATTTTTCAAAGTATGCATCAATCGCATAATTAGCAATTTCGCCCAAACACCCGTTACAGCATAGGCAACGAAACACCGACCAGCGCACTCGGCTAGCGAGCGGCGCAATGCAACTCGACACGAAACCGTTAAGTCATCATAACACATATGTTTGTGACGATAACCATAAGTCTTGTCTCCATACAGAAAAACCTTAAAAGCAAAGTTATGCACTCAGCAATCAAACAGACAGACAGAAAAACCTATTTGAACCAACAAACAAACGCAACCCGTTTAACATCGAGATGTAATTTGACACTTTTGTTTACGACAAAAGCCTTATGCTTTTGTCGCCAATCAGAAAGATAGCGAACAATTTAAGCATGCAAAAATAGTGAAAAAATGTTAACACCCCGACGGACTAACCTATTTTAAGTATTTTGAACTTAATGTAAAACAATTAAAAATGGGTATAAATAAAGCGACCAAACCTGGACGGAAACACACACACTCAGGGAGAGTCGTTTGGACTGTCAGGTTTGGAGAATATCCAACCTAATAAAAACGTCTTCTCACTCAAAGAGCTTCGAGAGTCCCCCTACCCAAGGTAAGGCCTCGATGTCTCCAACACTCCAGTAAGGAAAATCTCCTCCAGATTTTTGTGATCGCCTGGACGATCAAGACGCTGGTTCCAACCCCAGCCGGAACCATCATGTTAGCGGAACCGATTTTTCCGCACACTAAAGTGTGTGTTCGCGTGTGCGCCCACAGACGACGTGAGTAAGAAAGCGTGCGCGCGAACATATCACACCACGATAAATGTGAAAAATCGAAAATTGAGTTTTAAAGCATTTTGATCACATTTGACCAGAAAATTTGTGACATTTTGATACAATTATTTTCACAATCTTCCTTCAACAAAGAAAAACTTTAACAGAAGCGCCATGGGACAGCTAATTTCTTCACCACAAAGTAGGAGACACATTATACTTAAACATTTGAAAGTTCCTTGGGGACTGTTCAAGAGTTTTTGAATGGTGTTTGATGCCAGTCTTGGACTCGCAATGGATTAAATAAAAGAGATAGTTAGTTAGGTGGGGCGGCCCGGTGGTGTATACGATAGCGGCGCCGGCCTTCACACGGCAGGACCGGGTTTCGAATCCCGGCGGACCGTCTCCCCCTACGCAGGACTGACTATCCAGCTACGGGTAAAACTTAGTCACAAAAAGCTAGCAATAGCTGGCAGGCCAAGACCTCACGAGGTTGTTAGTACCAAGGAAGAAGAAGAAGAAGAAGTTAGTTAGGTAAAAAGTAAATTATTGTTGATTGGAAATGATCAAATAAGAATAATTGTCGTTGATCATATAAAATTGCTCTAAAATCAATATTCTTTTTTCATTCGAAATTCATTAAGTTGTCTTGGAAAGTTTTGTTCAATGTAAATAATGTAAATATAAAATATACAGTATAAAGTGATTGTAACCATAATGGTTGTTTAAAAAACATATTAGGTGTGTTTCAAACCCATATAAAGTGTTAAACTGAATCAATCGCATTTATTAGAATAGAATGATAATTATGAAACAGAACATCATAATATAAAATGAAATTCCACAACCGATTTACGAAAGAGGAACCACCAACCAGACCAGTGTCATCAATGAACTTATTTAAAATGAAAATAAAAACTCACGTTTAACAATGTTTAAAACACTACGCCATTCTCATTTAACCATGCTGCTTTGCATACACTGGCATCTGTATGTTTACACCGTCCTTCGATTCGAAGAACGTGTATGATAACGTTATCGAGTCTACCAGCTCCATCTTTGGGTCCTCTATGAATTCCGGATCGATGTAGAAAAATACCGGCAAATCTACCTCCTCGTGCGGATTTAGCTGCTGTTCCTCGAAGCAGAAGCACTGTATTTTATTGAAATATGCTCCCGCTTCGAACGGAATCACATTGTACGTGCTAATACCAACGACGGGATGGTCCGTTGGATTTTTAGCCGAATAGAACGCTAGCGCAGTCTCACCGGGAACGACCTGCGGAATACGGAAAGATTGTAATCAACTGTGTTGAACTAGCAGCATCTCCCGGTCGTGGCTTACCTTGATCTCGGTTTGTTGAGGTTTAAAATTCCATCGCATCGACGCTCCAATATCGGCGTTAAACTTTATCTTTATCACTCTGTCTTTTATTTTTTGCATGCTTTCAACCTTCTCTGCATCGTGCCCCTGACTCGTGGTGCCTCCATAGCTGTACGCCTGGCAAAACATTCGATACAATGGGACGGCTGCATAGCTTAGACCGACGGTCAACACACCGGCAGCCGCTACGTAATACACTGTTGATCTTATTCTAAAGTTCCGCTCCGAGTCCATGCCTTTTCCGTTGAACCATCGTACCGGGGGTGCTATTATCACCGAACGACCAGGTTTTGGGAAAATATTTACACTAGACAACCTACAGGCAGTGCGCACGATGTTTAACAACATTATAAAGCAACACTTTTACCACTATACAATATCTCTGACTATGTGTATTTATTTAGTCCATTCCTTTATTATGATTTTATAACATTTTGCGGCACCAATCTACACTTATTGCGAAAGCCAGCTTTTGTTGATGTTTGATGTTGTTATGTCATTTCACAGCTGTTTTCGTCTTTCGCCCGAGCGGCAAAGAAACGTCAAAATGTGTGTGCCTAGTGAGGTGAGTTTGTTGCACAGGCGAATTGCCGTTTGAATTTGAAATTTTGCTCCTGATTTGTGATGTCCGTTGAATGCGAAAGATTTATTTCATTTTATGATGAAATTCCAATCGCCTCTATGCAAATTTGTTTAAATAATTATATTAACTCTTCTAGCAACATTAATTTACATAAACTTTCATTCTTGTTGTAAGTAAAACGCAACAAAACAAAGCTGAACAACAACAAGCCGTTTCCATGGTTACGGGTGCTGTTCAACAAACTTTTTGTTGATGAAAGCCGCACTATCCTAATATCGTAGCCACACAGAGCATTAAATAAACATTTATTGGTTTCTTTTATAGATTTAACATAATGAATTTCGACCTGGACGATCCTCTAGAAGGACTTCTAAGTGATGGCAGTAATGATAGTCTGTTTGGAAATGAAACTTCCAAAAAACCGACCAAAACCAACAAACCCGGTAAGATGGAGGATTTGTTCGGTATTAAAACGGACACGGTAGTGCAGCTTCCCAAAGCTACAGAGCAATCCAGCACTGCTGCAGAAAAAGTACAACCTGCATCATTGGATTACACCAAACCTGCCACCACTACGACTGCCCATCAGCCTTCAAGTTTAACCAGCATGCAGGGAAGAAAATCGGACACCCCAGCAACCAAACTAGCTGGTACAACCACATCCAACAAATCCGCTACCCCTCAGAAGAAGGAAATTTCATTCGATGATAGTGATTTACTAGCAGATCTGGGATTCGATCCCAAAAAACCTAAATCCAAATCCAGCATTCTGGACGACATTCTCGGTGGTACGTTAACAGCATCGACGAAGGAAATTCCACCGAAAAGTGTTTTAAGCAAACCTAGACAAAGCCTTACCACGACGCTAGAAGAACCGCCAAACAGTGGGAAAGCAACAGTCCGTCCATCGGTGGAAACATCAGATCAACCACAGCCCGAAAGCACAGTCACGGGAAGCTACGCACCTAGTGGCGGCAATACTGTTCCAAGTTCCGGTGCACTGCCAAAGAGAAGCGGCCGCCGCAAGTCCTCGGTATCCATGCTAAACGATCCTTTAGGACTGTTTGGTTCAACCGCGGACGAAAAGACTACTCGCACTGATGCAAAGCAAACGAAAAAGGCTGGTGCTGATTGGTTAGGTTTAAATGATGATACACCAGCAGCGAAGGAAACGGATCCTATCCCCATGAGTTCTACAACACTAGCCAAACCACGTGATTCCATAGTTTCCAACACACCAATTGCTTCAGCTCCGCAGCAACATAAAGAAGTTTCCATTGAAGTTGCTGTTCCACCAAAAGCAGATAAACTTCCTACGCCTACCGAAGCGAAACTCACTCCTTCACAGCCCATGCCAGTTATTAAACCCAAATCGATATTTCCCGACCCTCAAACGGTTACCAACGTGCTCCAGATTGTGGAGGCAGAAGCACAGAGTGCAATTGCGGCAATGCAACAGCAAGAGTTCCAACTGTCCGTAGCCGGTCAAATGAAAACCCAAGAACAGGCATTAATCGATATGCAACAGAAACAGCAGACAATTTTGCAAAGGCAGGAAGCGCAGTTTAACGAACTGCTTCAGAAACAAATGCAACGCCACACTGCCCTGGAAGAGGTACTTGCAAAGCAGCAGCAACGAATAAATGCAAACATTCAACTCATCATGAGTCAACCGGCTTCGCTGCCCACCAATCCGTACCTCGATCGAAACGCGACCGAACACTCCGAAACGAACGCCAAACGCTCGGTGGATAAGAATCCATCCGAAAAACTAGAACTCCAAACAGATGTAAAACGACTGGAAATGGAAAAATTGCGACTGGAAGATATGGTTTCCAACCTTTCGGCGAACCACGAACAAGAGCTGTCGATACTCGAATCAAGCTACAAAAAACAAATGCTCTTTCTAGAGGACAGTCTTCGCATCATCGAAGCTAGGCTGAAGCACGACAATAAGCAATTGGAAGAGTTTTACCGCGCCAAACTAAGCTTTGCCGAAGAAGAGCAACAAAAGTTGGTCAAAGATCACGAGGCAAAGGTGCAATCGATGGAAGATCAGCATCGCAAGGTGATCGAACAACTGAAGCAAGGGCACGAAGAAAGTCTGGAACAGTTACG
>KZ061647.1:138156-157057 GCA_002091835.1 Anopheles maculatus
GGAAGAGCGATGGGAATATCAGCAGAAGTGCGTCAAGCTGGAAGCGGAAAAGCAAAGCCTAGATAAAGAAAAATCCTTCCTTCGCGAACGACACGAACGGGAAGAATCTCGTATCGCGGAGCTCAAGCGAACACAGGCGGAAGAACACGCCCGACTGATGGACAAAGTTGCACAGGAACGCCAAACCCTTTTGGAGGAGAAAGCCAAACTCGAAACTATGGCCCAACTAACATCCGGCACCAGTACACTTGGTTCCGGTTTGTCACGGGCTGAAGTCGATGCTGCCCTCAAGGTAGCTGAGGAAGCGGCACGTCAAGCGGACGCAGAAAAAGATCGTTACCTACAGCTACAGCGTCAGCTCGAATCGAAACGCCGTGAAATGCAGACGCGCGAAAGCAAGCTCCGGGAAGCGAAAGACGAACTCGAGACCGCCATTGACCGTGCTTCCCAAAGGGAGCGTCACGCAGAAACGGTCTACCGTGCCCTTCGCAAGTCGGAACAAAACATGCAGCTAAAGATGCAGCTAGTACAGCGACAGTTCCGTGAGGTGTCGGAGCGAGAAGATCGTTTGGCTAAGGAGAAGATCGAGTTCAGCAAGGAACGGTTAGAGCTACAGGCGGCACGACGAAAGCTGTTACAGACACGCTGCAGTTTGTGCAAAATAGGCGACAAGTCACAGGAAATTGGTGACCTGCTAACAACGAACACCGATTCCGTGGCGGACGATTTAAAGCTGGAGGCAAACTTTGCCGAAATGCAAAACCGGTTAGATAGCACGGCTGTAAAGTTGGATCACTTTTTCGACAGTGACGTTGATCGACAGATGAAACTTTTTCTCGAACGTAACCGGGTAGAGCAAGGGGAAGATGTGGAGCTAACGAACCAGCAGGGCAGACATCGGGAAATTGATCGTGATTTGGCTTTACTGAGCTTTGACGATCTTTTTCCACAACTGCGTTTAGGTGGGGTGAATGCGGAGAGCAGTGGTACTCAGAACGTTCCGTTGTGAAAATGTAGTGTAATTTTGTATTTAATAAATGGAGACCGTTTTTGTCAGTGCATTTGAAGAATTTAAAGGATTAAAGAGGAAGAAATATGGTCACAATAAGAAGACAAAGAGGGGATGAAATCAAAAGGATCGTGTTTCTGAATAAACAAATTCCGACCTCCAGTATCGGCCTCAGTAAGTAGCGTAAGCTAAGGGGGCGGTCATCGTTCATCCTGCCGGTCATGGGCAATTTGAGAGGTGCGTAAATTGAAGCACATATTCAACTGGGTTACTAGCCTGACGAGCGAACTCTATTGGCCTCGATCTCGATCGCTTATAGAACTATTGGTGCACGTTCGATGTCCATCGGCGTTCTGCGGCATCCGATGATGGATTGGGAACACATGAGTCGGTCGAACCGTGAATAAGTGTTGCATTTCGAGTCACGGTGGCTCGGTGATTAGGTTTAAGCTAAGGTTTTCAAGCCGCCATCGACACGGATGAGGTGTCTGTCGCGACGGTTCGTGTATAGTTCAAACTGTATAAACCCTAACCCTAACTAAACAAGAGAGAATCGAAAGGATATATGCCAATATCCATCCATTCGTCTCCGAGTTAAATTTTTATTTCCTATACGTCGCACGCGCTATTTTTTTTTTTTCACATTACAAAGATTTCTATTTTCGCAACTGAGTTTTTATTATCTTATTTGTCTATGTCACTTCTGAGATAGCACCAGCATGTAAAGTTACTCGTGTGATAAACAGTTGTGTTAGATAAATAACAAATATGTAAAATGTGTCATGTTTCCGAGGGAAACGAGCCAAAGATTTGTATTTAGGCCACCCGTGTAAAATATATTTGAATATGCTCGATCTTTAATGAACTATCAATATTAGACGGACACTAAACGATAAAGCCATTATTTAAGACGGAGCGCACAAGGCTGCAAAACAGTGCTCATAACCAAATTGTGTCCCTGAAATTACCAACGACTCCTGAAATTACCAAAACTTCTAGAAACATCGGCTAGGTTTCATAAGGCTGGAAATAGCTATTAAATATTTTACTAATCATGATACAATCGTATTGCTGAATCCTAGTATTGCTAGTTGCTTCGCTGATTGTCTAAACCAAATCGACATCTTTTTTATCATTATAAGGCGGAATTTTTCAATGCCCTTCGTCGTCGCACAGTTTCTTTGTTTTGCATTAATAATTGCGCTGCGACGCTGCGTACCGCACGACACATTTCACCGAAATTTACAAAACTATAGTCAATCGTTGACGTTTTAGTGATCCATTCGTAGTGATTCCAAAGCCGTTCGAAACCGCCCGGCACGTAAGCGTTACATGCTCTGTACACGTACGACATAACACCGACGAGTTGCGGTTGCCCTTCTTCGACTATCACCAGTGGACCGCCAACGTTGCCCTGTGTTGGTGAAGAGATAAAATATATGCATGATAATTTACAAACTATTTTATGTTCCATGTAAAACCATGCAATACAGTACCGTGCAGATGCTTCCTGTTCCGTTGGTGTAAATGCATACCCTGGTGTCGTATACCAAGTCTTGCAAATCCCAAGGATTCAGCAGCTCTTTACACTGTTCATTTGATATTGCGCGTGCTTCTAGCTTTTGTAGCTTATCCTTATACTCATCCTGAGCCGCAGTATTCTGTAGACGGTAAGTGTTAACTGAAATCGAACAGGGCGTACATTGTTTTCTTTTGTTTGCTCGGGGTTTCTTACCTTCTCGGCACCCCAGTCCGTGTACTGCACTACACTGCCTTCCGGAATGGGACCTTTGCGTAGTGCAACGGGTTGTACGAATCGGTTAAACTCAATGTACTCAAGTGTACGCACCAGGGCCACATCATTCCGGGCCACCTCGAAATCGAAAGCAGGATGAAACGTATACCCGTAAATGGAACGTAATTGATCGTCCGCTTTCGATAACAGTTCCACTTGTCCCAAACGAATCCGTGCTAAAGCGGACAGTGGTTGGTCCGGATAGGTGCGCATCAGTTTCCATATGAACGAAGCCTGCGTTATAACGTATCGAACGTTCAGGATTGCACCACTGCCCAAATGACGATCCGGGTCGATAAATCGAAACGATACTTGATACGGAACTTCTGACTGTTCCACATCCACTCCCGATGCCATCCGTTTGTCACGTTGAGCTTGTAACGTGGCTTAAAAAAAAAAAAAAACTTATCGTACAATAAAGGTTATAATAGTAATTAGTTTTTCGGTTTCTACATTACCTGCACACATGCAGAGTAACGCTGCACGAAACAGCACCACACTTGACCGGCGTCCCATTCTAGTGGTGGACGATTCGCTAATGAGTGTTTCTTCCTTCCATTACGGGTTGCATGCACCATAAATTATCATAGCTATTTGCATTCCTACACAAAATATTGAACACTCAATCATTGATGCATAATTTATCGATACGCATGTCATTTTTACCACGAGATAAATGAGATAAGCGATCATAGAACATCGAAGAAACATTGGTAGAGCATATCGGGTGCGTTGTTTGACCAGTGATAACATTATCATTATCAATTGATCAATTAGCTGATGACACCATGTACAGTTTTACTCTGTCGGTACCCGCACACACCTTGAAATGAATCATCTAGTTTGACCGTTACAATGGCGCAGTAACGCGTTCTCAAATATGTGCGTACGATCCAGTAATTGACGAAGCAGCTTCGCTATGTTGTAAGTATTTTTTTATTATTATTTCTGCTTCTAAGTAGTAATACAGTTGGGTTTTGTTTTTAGTAGAACGCTATTTTGGCATCCATGCTGTTAAAAGAAAGTGCTTGTAGATCGCTTCCTAACGTCATACCGCTTTGAAAACGTATCACCTTTTACTTCTCCTTTACCGGCCACCTCCACCTGGCCTTCTCATCAATTGAGTAATTGTTCTATAGATACACTTATTATGTGCTCTCGCTCTCTCTCTCTATCCTGCTTAGTAGTAATATGCTCCAATCGTCAAGGGTTATAAAATTTACTTCACACTCCGAACCACCCACCGGAGCATCTTTTGCCCATCTCAACAACAATAACTTGCGCACGAAATAGTCGTAACTAGTTATACTTTGTAAATAGTACCTCCAAATATGCTTCGTTAATAAGTTTTTTTTTGTTTAATTGAACTGCATCCCTGACACAGTTTTCATGTCTGCAGTAGTTGGGTTGTTACTGTAAAAAAACAAAGTTTTAGCACAAAACTGTTCTCCCGTTCCTTTCGAAGTCTTTCTAAAGGTGAATCTAACGGCGTTCTACCGTTCAATTTTAACCATTTAAATAACAGGCCAACAAACAAAACCCAACCGAATAAGAATAATTTAAAACATGGGCATGACGATGATGTACCGCGCGCTCAGGCAACATTCTTTGCAATTAATAAAGTATACTATCTCTTGTTGCTTTTTCAAGTTTTTGCTTTTGTGTAAATTTTACAATCCCTCTTGGCCACTCGTTTGCACATTTGCTACCAACTACCCTGTGTTTTACGCATAACAATAGATTACAACGTTCACATAAAAAGGATTCGAAACATAGGTTCACACTTGAAGGCTACTGTTGAGTTATCACGATTCTGGGTAAGTGCTGCAATGCAAAAGCTGCACAACAGATGAATGCAAGGCTAATTATGATGTGCAATTATGATTTGCGTACTTAGGGACTTAGGGAGAGTACTACCGCTTAATCCACACATACACACACACACACACACACCCCGATGGTGGTGTGGCAACCATTATGGAGGGACGTAATTCTTGTCGAACAATACCACTGAGCACCTGAACAGTAGTATGTCATTGTTCAACTTTTTTTTTTCTTCTGATAAATAAACAGCGATAGTTCCCTTACATTCGAATTAATAATTATGTTACTCCTTCCTTTTTTTCTCGTTTGTTTCGCAATGCCTAGGAAAGTATAGAAACTAACAATCTAACGGCGATCCATTTGTTTGAGTTATTTCCTAATTTAGTCAGTTATATAAAAAAAAATATATTGCTTGGTTTCTTCCTCTCTTTCTCTTTCTCTCTCTCCCTCTCTCTCACACACACACACACGCGTTACACCACTCACACTCGAATGTTCTTTCTACCCTGTTGTGTTTTCTAAATTTTATCCACTTTTCACAAAATTTAAACTTTCGGCATTGCGTGTGTTTGGGTGTGAGTGTGTATGCTGTGTTCGTATGATTGTAAAAAAGGCTTATGTGATTTACAATAGGGATGACCGAATTGCAGCAACAGAACCCGCACAAGCAGCAGCAGTTCAAGCAGCCTTCACTTCCAGCAGCTGCGGATAATTTTCCACCACGTTTAACAGCATCGTGTCGATGTAATGCTTCAGTCGTCGGTTCTCATCTTCCTTTTCCTGGAATGCCACCTGTAGCTGTAAAAGAGTCAAAAGAAAAAATCACACACATTGTCAATATCAAATGAGTAAGCTTTTTATACAGCGGCCTTATGAATGGGGAAAGATTTGAACACTGACAGACCCAAGGAACACCAGAGCAGAAAACTGTATTTAAAAAAAGCACACTTAACACAGATTAGTTTCCAAACCAAAGATTGTGGATAAATAAATATAATGCAAAATGAATTAGATGATAGATCGTTGGTTTTGTTAGAAATATCTAAAATACACCAATATCCTGATCGGTTTTTGGGTGTACAGTTCAAACAGTGCACAATTAACACACAAACAGTTATAGTACATAAGAACGAATGCAATCTTATCCATTGCGAGCTTTACACAATGTGGCCACAGTTAAAATTTCCTCTGTTATAGCGAAAGTATATGCTATTTTTTATATTTGAGTTACTCAAATATGTAGTTAAGTTATAGATACGGCTTCAGGATTATTTGCAGGATTCGGATTATTTAAGAAAAAAGTAATAAAATGAAATATTTGTTAAATTTCCGAATAAGTAATAATGTAAATATGGTATTCGTTTAAAATATTTACAAACTCTAAAACAGTTTTATGACATAAAACAGTATCATGTTACACGTTAAATATCGTCAAATATAAGCTTTAAATTCATTGATTTTTAATAAACCAGAAGAATGTTAAATCTTCAAATAATATCACCTCAACCACTCCCAAAGCTACTAAGAAAAGATGTTAGTATTACAACAAGAAGAAAGAAAACACAGCCCGATAAAACAAAACCAATGAAATGAACGAATTGTTACGAATTTGTTAAGTCCGTATATAAAAGATCCCCAGAGATCGCAGAACGTTATATGGAGCAGAGGAGCAAACTAAAGAAGAAGCATACGCCGTCACATTACCGTCAAACTAACCTGTGTTAATGACGCTAAAGTGGTCGAATCAACGGTATCCTGTGAAGGGGGCAAAAAAGAAGAAGAAGAACAGAAGCGTGACAAAATGGAACTAAACAAACAAACAACAGCAAGTGGACGGTGTGGACCTGACCGACGACGTACAACGGACGGATATTCGGTTCCGGCGAACGAAACCACATCTCGAGTAGGATAGCGCACTTGCAGCATGACGCAACACGCCAATCCCACCATGATGCGGTGGTGATATCTAAACTAATTTAAGCTCTAGGTGATAAGGGATTCAAGATGTAACGTGATGGAACATACAGAAACGAAAACGAAACACCCTTGACCATCCTTGACGTAGAAAAGCAAACATTCTTCTTTCCCGTCCACGAAGCAACTTATGAAACCCCGCACGAGATATTGCGCGCTTCGGGTGCATTACCTGATTCTGGCTCATGGCTTCTAGCTCCTGGGCCAAACTGTTTGAGGTGCCGTTTAGGAGATTGCGTCCTTCCTCGATGCTGCGGGTTAGCATCATGGCTTGCAGTTCTTCGTTCGCCTCTTCGAGTGACTTGTTCTTCTGACGCAATTCGTCCATTTCCTGATGCAGCTCCTCAAGTCGCAGAGACTCGGGTGAAGTGGTGGGAAGCGCGGGACCACGCTCGGAACGTAGCCGTTCGCACTCTTTGCCCAGTTCGACCATCAAATCCTCGGCTGCCTGCTTATCTGCTTTATGCCTACAAATGGAAGTTATACAGACAAAGGAAAAAAACACAAATCAACACACAACACATTACATTGAAACAGCAACAGACTTGATTGCTTGTCAGCACACTTACTTTTTCTCTTCCGACCGCGCTTCGACGAGATCCTGCTGCGAAATCATCAGCGAATCGCGGGCCCGCTCTAGCTTCTCCTCGGTCGCATGCAAATCGGCCGCCTGTTTGTCACTTTGCAAACGCAATCGCTGAATTTCCTCCCGCAGGCTGGTCACTTCCATCTCCATCGTGCGTATCCGGATCTGGCAGTTTTCATTCTGCAGCTTTGCCTCCCGCTCGACACGGGCCAATAGCTCCCGGTGACGCTTTTGTTCTTCGGCCAATCGTTCTTCCGCTCGTAGTTCAGTCTGCAACGATCAAGTAAATGGTTAATGCATGGAACAAAAACGGTTTGACAATGCACACTAGCCAATGTTCGAAACCTTGGGTGGGGCCCATCCGTTTCCGGCCGATCGGTATGACCACTCATGCGACAAAAGAGCAATCGAGTCGAATACTTCAAACGGCTGTGCCCATCACAACTGTACTGATTTTCCAGAACAATTTCACGCGAATGTGTGTGTGTTACGAACAAAATGGAAAGAGGGGCAAGAGATTTGACTGGTAATCAATTTCGTCGTTGTTACATTGTGGCCAATTGTGAGGTGAACAAATGATTAATATAAAAAAAAAACAACTATACTCCTATGTCAATGAACTTCAGCAGTATCAACACACAATCACTGCAATAACGTACGTAACACAACACAACACCATATTATGCTGCCATGCATTGCAAACGACAAGTGAATCTTACACAACTAACTATGAATATTCAATTTAATTTAGCTTCTCTTCTTTAAAACACGTTTATTAGCCGTTTCAAGACCTCACGGCGATATCGGCGTATCGTTCATGCTCAAACCTCCATCAACCGAAAAGGGCTGAAGCATTGAATTGGTAATCTGTACCTTTATTTAATTTTGCCTGATGGACAGAGTTAAGCATTTTTACCTATTATGAACATTTCTTTCCTTCCTGTGTCTTGTGTGGTGGGGCTTTTGCTTACTGCGTCATGTATTGCACTACGTCATTTCCTGTGCACCACAAAGATTTGATGTTCATTCGTATTTCCTTTTGAATTTTAATTAAATCAAACATATAGTTGCTAAAGATTCCCAATTCAGCAATCAGTGCTGTATTGTGTAAGCAACAATTCATAATTTAAACACAAAGAAACTCATTTAAGCTCGGGGCATAAATTCTCGTATACAAGATGTTTTTTTTTATATATTATTAATATGTTAAACTGCAATCATAAAATTAGTTTTAAAAGATGCTACTATCTTACCTCTCTCAACTGTTCTTCCAGCATGTGATAACGAGCCTGAAGAACGGCATATTCCGTTTTCGTTCTACTCGTCCGATCGTCCACATTGCTCTGGGTGTCTGCCAGATTGGTGACTTGCCGTTGTAGTATTTCAAGCTGCAAATGGAACGAAAAAAAACACAATATTGTAAGAGCGAATTCACAATCAGAACAATGGATATAACCACACAAATTATGATGAATCATTTGCCTTTAAATGTACGCAAACGCGACGACCTAATTGAGTGAGGTTGAAGACCTTTACCTAATATCTTATAAATATACCAAAAATATTCGCAACTGGTACTAGACGTCATATGCAAGGAGAGTGTGTTTGGCGAACACGGTTGCCAAAAATATCGCAACAATTCTGCCTTTTTGGCACTGTTTTTGTGTTTGTCTTCGCTTTTCTGTTTTTACCCCACAGAATACTTTCACACCACAGTATCCCTTTTACTGGTTGCGATTGGTGACGTTACTTACTTGTTCGTTTAAATTATCACATAAGTCGGTCTTGATTAGTTCGCTCATTTTACTGCTACTGTTGCTCGACTTTAAAATGTACTTATTGCTCAGCTCCGGATTATCGTTGATCAGCTTCAGATTATTGTTGATTAGGTTATTTTTGGCGTTTTTCTCCTCGATCGTACCCGTGCTGATGAGGTTGTTCGTTTTGTTGTTGAGCATTTTGATGTTGAGTATGCCGCCGCTCACATTACCGTTCGCGGTAATGCTGTTGTTGTTCAGCTGATGGTACGGCTCGAGCGCGTTTCCGCTTTGGTTTGGGTTACCGTAATCGTCCAGGAAAAAGCCCGACTGTGGACCGGACGACGGGAAGTCATTTGGATGCAGGCTGAGGAACGTTTCCTCGTCGATCAGCACCGGCTGATCGGGTGGGATGTACCCGTTTAAGCGTAAATCTTCTAGACTAGATGAAGACGTGCGCGACTGCTTGTCGAGCGACGTGGTGGTGCCGATGATGCTGGCGCTGCTACTGCTGCTGCTACCATTTATAGCGTTGATCGGTACGACCACGGTGGGACCAACGAACTCAAACTGACCCTGCCACATATCGTAGTCCAGATCGAGACTGTCCGGTTGGCTGGTGGAGGAGGGTGTCGTTGCCGATGTCGGTGTCGTCGACAGGTAGTCGACTTTCTTCGTGGTAGTCATCATTTTAAGCGGAGAAAGTTTGTCACTAAGTCGGTGCCAATTCATTGGGCTGGCAGCGATCGGTCATTATTTACGCACTACAATCACAGCTAAAGGCTTCGTGTGCCTTTTACCGTTTGCAAATCATTCACTAGTGGCACTATTCTAATTAATTATTTTACACATCTGTACGCACGCACACACACACCAACATGGATTCTGTGTTTTGGGATAGTAGAACGTCGCAACGATTATTGCCATCAATTATTCATTTGTCACATGTCTTCTTCGTTAAATTAGTTCGTTTAAACAGCAGCTGATAGTGTTGTTACCGATAGTGCATCGCGATAATGTGTCCATTAGTGTCCAGTACGTTGCTACGTTATCATCTATCGATTAATAAACATCCAAATTTTCAATCATGTACTCAATCTATTGCGCATTTCACTGTAGATCGATTCTCACCCGCACACAATGATCTCTTCCACAAGTGCGAACGTCCAATGGACTGCACCCTAGTAATAAAATTAACGAACCGCCCGAACTTTAATACGCTTCAACATCGGGCATAAAACTGATTGTTCCGGCGAGATTTATAATGACACTCCATCATGCATCGCCTGTCTAGCAGTTGCTCTGTTTCTGTCTACTTCCTTGTTTCGTGTTTCACTTTATCGGAAGCAATTTTGGTGATAAATCAACATTCACTTGACATCCGTTGCTCTCCAATGCGCACGCAGAAATTGGGTTAACGAACTTTCAAATCTGTTTCATGAAGACCTTCCGATTTCTCAAACCGCAAGCTCTGAGACATAGCCATGCGCGACGCCAAAAACACATGTTTCTGTGAGATGTGACGTTAAATGGTCATGTTTTAATAATATTTGATATCGTGTATGATTTGTATGACTTTGCAAAAAAAAAAATGGTTTTTTTCGAAGCGAAACGAACCACGCAAAAATCACATTATACATCAAACAAATAAACAAAAAACCATTTTTGCCATTTTCCATTTATTCGTAAAAATTTCATAAACGCATCGATGACGTGAATAGATTCAAATCTCTTTCATATCTCAGAAGCTCACGCGTGTTTCGGCAATTGTACCGGTGTCTGCATAAATTAATTGCATATGGCAATAACATTGTTGGAGTATTTCATGCCAGTAGTTGGCTGCACATTTCTTAATCGTGCATTCATGTTTCATGCACTTTAATTGTGTCTATTACATTGAATTTGAGCATTGATTGATCGATTGGCAAAGAAAGCAATGAAGTTTGAACGATCGAGACCTACACATTTTTCGCAGAGCATCAATATTTAATGTTCATGTATGTAATACGCAAAATTTGGATAATACTAATTGTTTTATGGTTCTAATTGAATAAAAAAAATTGTTTTATGGCAATTTAAAATACTCTTGTTTGTAGCTGTATAACTACAACTCCTGATTTTCTATTTTGCTTGCAAATTACCTTGCAGTCAGCACGAAAAACTTTGAACTATTAAGAAAAACAACGAATCGCCTTGACAGTAGAATCTACCCTCTCGACCGGCAACCGGTACCGTGAAATGTTTTATTCGCTCCGTTCGCATAAACAGTTACCATAATCGCCGATCCAACTCACCCCAAATGGTAACAGACGCATAAAAACCCTTGTCGAGCTAGTAAGCAACAACGCTAGCTGCTACGACGACGACGACGCTCGAGGTTTTCTTGAATGGAAAATCAATTTACCGCTTGGTCCGTGGAATTGGCTACAGTCATGCAGAAAAGCAGCCAGCATTGTACTTCACTATTGGATAACAAAGGGTTGGCGTTTATGCTTCTGTCTGCTGTTGGTGGTGGGAGTTGTTACTACACGCACGGTGAACGACTAACGACTGTACCAGTCGCCGATCCGGACACTACCGGATATGGTTCTTTTTGACGCACCATCTTTCTTTGCAGTTTGTGTAGTAGTGAGAATAAAAATCACCATCTTACTATAGTTAAACATTACTCATGGAGTTTAAAGTTACGTTGCAGGGATGTCTTTATTTAAGATCAGCCCAATTAATCTCGCCATTCATATAAGATCAGGCAATTCTCACTAAGAAATCTCCATAATCATTACACAAAACTATAACTCAATATAAAATCATTAAATTTAAATACTGTACAATGTTGATGTTTTCAAGACGTTTCCAGGATTCTCCATGAAGGCTTTTATGAAAACTAATTAATTTACTTAAGGAAATACAAAAGCAATAGGAAATTTAATGTTTTAATGTCATTCTGATCTACATTTTCATTTTCATGAGTCTTACGTCTTAGATGGTCTGGTGCAGTTTCGTTTATTGACGCACTGATTGCTAGTAATCAGCCGTAATTCAACAATTAAGCCGATACTCGTTCATCAAAGGATTATCGAAAGCTCATCAAAAGATTTACTTTCGCTAACCACCAACTCCATGACATTCGGCCGTAACGCTTTCACTAGATGCTTACTTAATTGTAGCATTCATCAAAACGTGTTGCATCTGGCTAGATCTAATATTAGATGCTGGGGCAGATCCTTCGCATGCCCACTGTCCATCGACAATACGCTGATGTGCCGGCGACCCGTTTTGCTGTTTCCAACTCGTTCAAGTGTGTACAGTTGTTCAATTTCCGTTAAACAAACCATTGCATTCACCGATTCCGTATGAATCCGAGTTACGAATGCTGGTACATGCAGTGAAGGTCCCACCACCCTTCACTCCACCCTTCAGTAGTAGCATGCACCCAGGAGGGGGCCGCCGCCATTCGAACGGACTGAAAGTTTCATGAATAATAAATCTCGTTTTGATCGTACGTTCGTTCCTTCTGCTTTTCGTCTTGGTTTAGTGCTGCATTTTAAACTCAACCTTAAATCCCATTCACGCCATTTCTTTCGGTTCGAACTGGCTAGAAACTAGATCGAAAAACAATGACCCCACGGCTTTGGTGAGCACTGCCCTAGAAGGTGATACCCTCACTACGATCATTATTTCGGATCGTTGCATTACATCATGCGGGCAAAAGAGCCGCATGCTGGATGGCTGGACGAACTCAATAACGTTTGCTTCTTTTCTTTTCGTCTATGTTTCGTAGGACAGTTTAAAACGATCCTCGATTTAACCATACATAATGCCCGGAACCAATAGCTCTTGTCAATCTGCATTCAAGTTGACGAAGGCATAACGACTGTCGACAGGGAAGCGGATAGTTCGCCCCAACACGCTTTCTGTTGATGTTCTACAAGAAACACTGTTTCAATCGAATCTCGCATAGACCACAGAAATAAAACAAAAACACACACACACAAGACTTCACATTCCTTCGAACGTTGATGCATCATAAAAAGGGGGTCCATACATCACTTCAAACTAAAACAAATAGCTTGACGGCACGTGTCGAAAGATTTTTCTATCGCGCTCTTTTCTGGATGTTTTTTTATCGGCTGTTGAAACCTGATGAAAACACAACCACACTTCGACGACGACACTTCAAAGAAAAAAAAACTGAAGCAACTACAATTTGCAAGAAAATTAAATGTCTTGCAAACACACTGGTCTGGCGAGTGGAAGGTTGTGCGCATCGTGGATCAACAAACGTATACGTTTGCCGTTCCCGCTCCATTTTGCATCGAGTGGTCATCGGCCCTTGAGCAAGAAACCGTTTTCTAACAGAAACGTAAACCGTCCGTCTTTGTGAGTAAAGCTACACTTTTAGGTTGCTACAAACGGAACCTTGTACGTTGATTAAATCACGATTGGACGAGCCATTGATCAAAGTCAAATTTATTAAACCAGTATTTCACACCGTTGGTGATGACCACTAATTGGAAGAAAAGACGATGCCGGATATTGAATGTAAAGAGACTTGAAATTGATAGATCGAATGATCATCCGATGCTGGTTTGATAACCTTGTGTCATGTAGCTGTAGTACAACAAATTTCACTTTCATTGAAATTTTTCCCTATCATTTTACCTGTGCCAAGTAGTTAACACAGGATCAGATGATGGAAACAAGATTAGCATGATAAGTCTTTCTAATTTCATACGATTATTACACTCTTTATGAAACATTCATAAAGTTCATCAAAGAGAAAGCTTAGCAAAAAAAAAACACCAAACAGTTTAAGCAGCGCACTTCTATCCTCAGTGAGAATTATACCGTTTGATACTTTATGCAAAACACTCTATCAACAAATTATCGACACTTTTCAATGGCTGGCCTGTGTAGTACACCAGCCCACCAGTATGCTTTTTTCTTCGTTCCTTGAGGTCAATTGAATTGGAGCTTACGCAAAGTTTGTTATGCAAATGGTGCACACAGCACACGATGCAATTGCCCTGGTGCAACCTCCTTCGAATATATTTGCACGAAGCACCATCCCAACCGCACGAACAACAGCGGTTCGAGCGATCGTCGTTCGTTCCTACCAACAGCACGTCCATCACTGGAAGCGAAACGGTTCGGTTCGGAGCGCGATAAACGAAAGGAAAATTTTCTGCTCGAACGCTGAAAAAGTAAAATAAACAGTCGTGCTATGCTTGGCATGCCGGAGATGTAAAGATGGAAGACATATGACCAACTGGTACGCGGCTGCTACCAACGCTCGCATCGTCTACCATGCGAATTGTTATTACTGGTGCTATGCCCCCGCGCTGGTGTGATTATAAACTGGTCTTATGAATGCACCGGAAACTGTAGGCGTGCGTCTGTAATGCATGATTGTGCTGGTACGCTAGCAAAAGCTTTACAGGGAAACGCGCGTTCATTGAGGTTGAGGTCTACAGAATACACGATGCTAAACTATTTGCATGAAAAATGCTCAAGTTAACTCTAAGCAATAAGCAGAGTAAAGCGTATTCCAAAGAGCTTAGATCGAATCAAGGTCGAAAATCATCAAAACGGGACAGTTATTCCATGATATAATATGAACACGATCTACACCATCAAGTGCGTCAGGAATTAAAACAAAAGTCTTGGTATACAAACTGCAAGAGGATGGAAAACATCATCAAACACTCTGCGGGACCCGGTTAAGTCTATACATCTATTCAGTGGAAATGGAACAGCATAACACACCAGATACTACAATACAATGTTTTACATTACATTGATGGCTATGAAAACCCTCGTTTTCTCACCTTAGTAAATAGCCTAAACACTACACTATATGATCACCTTGCGGTTTCACATTCTTCCTGCAGCAAAACTTCTTATATCAACGATCGTCAACACAAATTATAGGTTAACACATTCAAAACATTGAAAAACTTATGAAATCCATTTGGACAGCAACACAGACCGGAACTAAAGTTAAATCCCTTGTTTTTGTTTTGTTATTCCTACCCCACAAAGAAGCGGAAGGAAGATCGAGAGAAAATAAAACGCTATAAATGAGGATGTTTCACAGCGAACATCGCCAATCGTCTATAGTTGAGAAATGCACGCCCCCACTATTATCATGCATCTGATATCTAAAAATGCTTTCGGGTGAGATGAATGCAACATCCGTCCTCACAATCGACGATTTGGGGTGACAATTTATACGCCATCAAATGAATTCCTCACACTCAGGAGACGCACCATCGCACCGTTTATGCAACATCGCAGATTTAATGCAAAGCTTAGGCGCCATAAACGAACGAATAAAACATTCGCTTGCGGTGCATCAAACAGACGCACATAAATAGCTGTGGTGACACAGGCTTTTGCCTACCGCTGCATACAAAGGCAGGAGAGTGCAGCAACATAACAAGCGTCTCAAACGTTCGCCGATGATTGTGACATCAGTAAAATCCCAGGTTTCGGGACGGTTTCGAGTTGGCAAATGGCAACAGATGTTGAACTTCCGCTCGTGGTCGTGAGACATTTTTACACCACACTATAACGTCGGTCAACAATAGTAGCATGGATTAATGTTGCATCGGGTTCCACAGCTAGAGTGAATCTTAACAAGCTAATGCTTTCCAAATGAGAGGAAAACATTTCAAATGTATGAGAAGAAAATTTAAATATGGCACACTTTAATGAAACACTTCTGACAAAAACGACCTCTAGTTGGGCGGACAAACTTGTCACGTTCTAGACTAATTACAAATAGAGCAAATAGAAAAAAAACAACCTTCCGAAATATTTGCATATTTTATGTGCAAGCATCACCAGCGGTGGGCACACAATGCCCATCACAGCTGGATGTGAACAAAGCTACATCCAGAAGACGAATGATGACAGTCACGGGCGAAACATGTACAATATCCACAATTCATCTTCCACTGTTGATGCATATAATACCGCAATCAAGGATAGATCCTCCCCGTCGCGGTGAGCTACTTGGTCGCGCAGACTGCACCATGATTTGAGGTACTAAGCAGCTATTACCTAATATCTGGTGTGTCTTTTTCGAGACGAAAGGTGCGACACTTCCGTACCACTGCTCACTTTTGCTGTCTGCTGTTGTTTGTTACACTAACCCAATGCACCATTAAAACTCCTTACATTACACCGAACATGTCTCATGGCCGAAGACAGTGGAACGGAGAAGAAAAGCGTTACATAAACCATAGCCTCAAGTGTGATTGATCGCGGCACAATGTCTTTTCAAAAGTAAGGCAGTGCTCAATACTGCGCCGCTACTACAGGAAGGTTTAGATTACCCTGCGCGAACCATGTTTTCTCTTTCACCATGAACTCGGCATAACATCAAAGTGTGTTGTTATTCGCTGTCCCATGTTAAATGTTCACCCCTTGGCAAGACGCTGCCTATGGCAAATGAGCTACTAATCCTCTATTTGATCTGATCTAACCGTTACCTAATCAAAGGCTTGAAATGTGTTTTTTCCGGAAAGGAGTAACATTAACCAATCGAAACAAGGTGTGGAAAATGAAAGCCGTGTACGTTCTGTCCTCACTGTTACATCTGTTTATTTAAACGTCTGGACCGTGTATCGCTAGTGTTCGTTGTGCCGTTGCACGAATTAAGAAAGGAAAAGTATTTTACAGTGTTACAGTTATCAATTTTAAGGCCCAACCATCAATATCGAACATTAAAGCCATCATTAGTTCCATTCAACTTGGTCGTACTAATTGAAAGAATTCTTCGACAGGCCTTAACTATATTAACCGGGAGTGCGTTGTTTCTCACTGGTACTGCACAAGGCTGTATATACAAGTGTATGCGATTTCAAGGCAATCTGCCACAATATAAATTGTCCTCGTCCACCAAGCCACCACAAACGACCTTCGTAATCGTGGGCCGAATTTAATCAACCATTTGGAACAGACAATTCGGCCCTCTCGTGCTGCCCAAATTTGACCTGAATCAACTGATTTCCAAACTTTCCACTTCATAAAATCCTCCCCGCCGCACGCAAGACCAGCGCACCACCGATGTACCCCTTCCAAAGGTAGCCATTATTCGCTACCATTCGAGACCGTGAATATCCTCATCGAAGGAGAACGCACGCGGAAACACTTCAATTTCGGGCGATTTTCGTTTTACACCTCAATCAGTGCTCTGCTCTGCATGAGCGATTTGTGTCAGCAGATGTGGTGTGTAGACTTACGGCGCAGGTTACCGCGAATCAATCTGCCGGATCTTTCAAAGCTCGAGCATTTTAGCCAGCCAGTGGTAGATCATTTCATTACATCCCGCCAGGCCGGCAACGGTCCCAACTCGTTTACCTTCTCTCTTCCCTTTTCGCACCTGCGAATTCGCAAAAGGGGAAGAAATGTGTTTTGCCAGCAAACTAAATACCAATCAATGAAATGTCTTTTTTTTTGCCACTCCAAAATGGCCACTCGATTGGAAAGGCGTGCACAAATTGACACCCAACGATCGTACACAACACAAAAAGCAGGAAGGAAGGATCGATTGAGTACAGCAATTTGAATTTCAATACGGCTACGGCGGTGCAAGCAAAAGTAAGGTAAGGTTATTTAATCGTCTACAGCTCAAGAGGCCTTTCTAGTGCATTTTCCTAAGCGAGATCATCTACTGTGCTGTTTTTGCAATCACTTTCCTTCCATACTAAGTAACAAAAACAAAATCTTCACTTCCATTTCAACTTCAACTTCAACTTCATACTATGTGCATTCATAGAGTCGATTGTTCGATTGCTTAATGAAGTAAACAAATAGTGCCACATAGTAGCACCAGTAATGACCAGACTGGTGTCCAACAGAACCAAAGCTATCGGCTAACAAACCAACTTCAAGTCACGACATGCGGGATGCCCCTACTCAACCAAACATTAGCTCCTTTCCTGCGTCAGAAGCTACCAATTCAGGAGCTAATTGAACTAAATTAGTGCAAGTGAAACGTTGAAGGCCAATTTGAACAAGCTCAACATGTGCGTGAGCCATGGTGTACATATAACCGCGCCCAGTATCTACAATGGTATAGCGGTAGAATCTGTAGCGGGTTTTCTTTCTTCTAGAAAAGGCAAACAGTCCGCGATACGAAAAAAAGCATGTAAGAATTTCAAACAGAGCAGAAAGTCTGGCAATCAGGCGAAGAAAACGAAACTCTACTCCTGGCTCACACAATTGATCAGAATTGACGGAAGAATAGCGGTTGTGCAAATTTGCCCTCCACAGACTGGGCAAGAAATTATACTCCGCGCTGGACGTACCAGCCGTTCAACAGATTCGACTTAAGATAACAGGTATTTGCGCCCGCAGCAACAACAAAAACAGGGAACAAGCACACTCCCAATGTTCACAGGCCCTTGCAAAGCAGCAGTACCAGTATTTTTTTTATCGCACCACCAAGGCATATATCCTATCTATCTAGTAACTGCGTCACACTGGGCCCGGATAGTACATACACCACAGGGCAATGTTTTATCGGATGTTTTGGAGCTTGTTTTTGTTCATGTTGGTAGTGGCTGTAGCGATTAGCGATGCAATTGTTTTACCGCATGTTTAACACACCTTTGCCATGGTCTAGTTACGCGAGTTGGCAGTTGCCGCACCAGAAAACCCGAACTACCCGATTTGGTGTGTGTGTGTGTGTGTGCTAAGGAAATGGGTCAGCCAACGGAAAATGGTAGGAAATTGCTTTCAAGCTTCAAATTCGTTAGCTCCCGGTAATGCTGCCCAACCGATTGGACAAGGGCATTACGGATCTGCTAGCGTAGTTGAACATTTTCGACTTTGTGATTTCAAATAATCGTAGAAACGAATGAACGATGAACTTATTGTTCATGTGTTCTTCTAACTGATAACTGTTCGTGTAGTATTATATTAAAATGACTGACACTATGTCTTCG
>KZ061647.1:157198-223341 GCA_002091835.1 Anopheles maculatus
CCGTTCCCTGAGCACCAAACCTACAACGTTACTTTGCCCATCGTGATAGAAGACAATGTCGTAATTTTGTGTAATATATGGCGCGCGCTCGGTAGGTGTTAGCCATATGGGTCGAAACGTCGTATTCCTTCAGCGTTGTACATTCTTTTCCACCCTTACAAAGAGAACACAAAATCCCGCTTCAAGTTGAAGAATCGTTTTGGTTGGACACGTTTAGTCCGAATGTTCTTTGCAACGCCATTGTTCATTCCGTACTCTATCTCCAACCAACGAAACGAAATCTTGACTAATTTAATGTAATGGTTTAGTGAATCGACCATGAGTATAAATGCTACGACGCTTATTTCTCTTTGTCTACGAAACCCCAAATCCAGACAAACACATACAACATTTTGGAAACATTATTTGTCAGTTTAGATCTTATCTCGTCCAAAGTAAGGTTCTTCTTTTTACATTGAAAGCAATCACAACCTTCTAATACATTAAAAAATCACTTTTGCAAAAAGCATTGCCTTCAAATACCACTACCGACGCCAAGAACAGACAACATTCGCACTATTTTGCGTTTACAGCCACGCTTAGTAATGACAATCAAGCGCTAGTATTGGTATTAACATTGGTTACGCATGACGTAAGTGAGCTGAAATTAGCACCGATGTGAAACCGTCGACCGGCCCAGGTATCATCATTCGACGCCAAGCCAAAAAAAAACAAGCACGGCACATCGCGATTATGGACATGGGTAATTACCAACGGAAGAGAGTACAGGCACACAAATGGGGATGGCTTCTATGTGTAGAGGCGGGGGAATCCATTTACTTTCGGCCGTGGTACTTGAATGTATCGTGTGGAAAAAGACTGTCGGGTCAGGCTAAATTCCTTGCCAAACACCGGTAAACGTTTCGTCATGCGTGAAAAAGCTCATGCCTCTTCTTCCAGGAATGACCTTGATCATAAAGTCTGCCAAAGTTTAGTTGTGCAAGTAGAACGCACCGTAACGCTGATAAGATTATCTTTACACCCTCTCCTAACGCTGGTGTGGTCGGGCGTGGTGAAAATATATTGTCCTCACCAAATCCACAAGGTTTGCTACTTGCTTGCCTTGCCAAGAAGCTTCATTTCATGCAATGTCTCAATAGCGACGAATGTCTTCCTAGTACTTCTTACTACCATTTTGTTTTGTGTTTTTCCTGCCCTCCCGTTGGTACAATCTCTTTTCACCATGGACCCCCCACCCCACTCGAAACGAAACGAATTCTTTCATGCTCGATTGACGACCATCAGACACAGCCATGGTTCTGTTGTTGTGTTTTTTTCTAGAATTTGCGCACGCCACTACTTAAGCGATCATCCATGACCGGTAGCAATGCTCCACTCCAACTCCATCACCTAACCTAAACGAGTAAACTATATGGGAAACGACCATATGATTGCTGGTGGATCTGTTGCTTCCATAACCGTAAAGTTCCCGTTGCTTCAAGCACCCATGGATCCAAATCGTGGCAATGCATACATCTGTGCAGCAGCAACAAAACTATAACAATCCAAAGAATCAACAGAAGTACGTTCTTACACGCAATCAGAAGGCTAAGGAAATGGGTCAGCCAACGGAAAATGGTAGGAAATTGCTTTCAAGCTTCAAATTCGTTAGCTCCCGGTAATGCTGCCCAACCGATTGGACAAGGGCATTACGGATCTGCTAGCGTAGTTGAACATTTTCGACTTTGTGATTTCAAATAATCGTAGAAACGAATGAACGATGAACTTATTGTTCATGTGTTCTTCTAACTGATTCTATATTAAAATGACTGACACTATGTCTTCGACTTAAAGCGACCTCTCTCTATCGCCACTTATTTTCTTTTTGAGACATCACACGTACAACTGTAAAAATGAATTTAAATTACCAAATGAGTCTTTCTTCAGATCTAGCGACTATCTGATGCGGCATCCCGGGTTAATGCTTTTACAAAATGAATATATGTATGTGCATAATCAACTGTGCATAGCAAACCTAACTATATGTGCTTGCTAATGTACAACCGTTCCCTGAGCAGCAAACCGACAACTTTACTTTGCCCATCGTGATAGAAGACAATGTCGTAATTTTGTGTAATATATGGCGCGCGCTCGGTAGGTGTTAGCCATATGGGTCGAAACGTCGTATTCCTTCAGCGTTGTACATTCTTTTCCACCCTTACAAAGAGAACACAAAATCCCACTTCAAGTTGAAGAATCGTTTTGGTTGGACACGTTTAGTCCGAATGTTCTTTGCAACGCCATTGTTCATTCCGTACTCTATCTCCAACCAACGAAACGAAATCTTGACTACTTTTAGTGTAATGGTTTAGTGAATCGACCATGAGTATAAATGCTACGACGCTTATTTCTCTTTGTCTACGAAACCCCAAATCCAGACAAACACATACAACATTTTGGAAACATTATTTGTCAGTTTAGATCTTATCTCGTCCAAAGTAAGGTTCTTCTTTTTACATTGAAAGCAATCACAACCTTCTAATACATTAAAAAATCACTTTTGCAAAAAGCATTGCCTTCAAATACCACTACCGACGCCAAGAACAGACAACATTCGCACTATTTTGCGTTTACAGCCACGCTCAGTAATGACAATCAAGCGCTAGTATTGGTATTAACATTGGTTACGCATGACGTAAGTGAGCTGAAATTAGCACCGATGTGAAACCGTCGACCGGCCCAGGTATCATCATTCGACGCCAAGCCAAAAAAAAACAAGCACGGCACATCGCGATTATGGACATGGGTAATTACCAACGGAAGAGAGTACAGGCACACAAATGGGGATGGCTTCTATGTGTAGAGGCGGGGGAATCCATTTACTTTCGGCCGTGGTACTTGAATGTATCGTGTGGAAAAAGACTGTCGGGTCAGGCTAAATTCCTTGCCAAACACCGGTAAACGTTTCGTCATGCGTGAAAAAGCTCATGCCTCTTCTTCCAGGAATGACCTTGATCATAAAGTCTGCCAAAGTTTAGTTGTGCAAGTAGAACGCACCGTAACGCTGATAAGATTATCTTTACACCCTCTCCTAACGCTGGTGTGGTCGGGCGTGGTGAAAATATATTGTCCTCACCAAATCCACAAGGTTTGCCTTGCCAAGAAGCTTCATTTCATGCAATGTCTCAATAGCGACGAATGTCTTCCTAGTACTTCTTACTACCGTTTTGTTTTGTGTTTTTCCTGCCCCCCCCGTTGGTACAATCTCTTTTCACCATGGACCCACCACCCCACTCGAAACGAAACGAATTCTTTCATGCTCGATTGACGACCATCAGACACAGCCATGGTTCTGTTGTTGTGTTTTTTTCTAGAATTTGCGCACGCCACTACTTAAGCGATCATCCATGACCGGTAGCAATGCTCCACTCCAACTCCATCACCTAACCTAAACGAGTAAACTATATGGGAAACGACCATATGATTGCTGGTGGATCTGTTGCTTCCATAACCGTAAAGTTCCCGTTGCTTCAAGCACCCATGGATCCAAATCGTGGCAATGCATACATCTGTGCAGCAGCAACAAAACTATAACAATCCAAAGAATCAACAGAAGTACGTTCTTACACGCAATCAGAAGCAACATTCGTGCCAGTACGCTTGATCAAACTAGCCACAACTGTTCTCTAACGAGGGCCACCAGCGGCTAGTTTAGTGTAGTAGCGCGCTACATTGTTAGGGTGAACAACTCGGGCAAGGCCACCACATGCTTCAACTGGAGTGTGAGAATTGAGAAACCAGTAAAATAATCATTACCAGCACCAATTAGGGACGACAGCACACAGCACAACACCCTTTTCGTTCGGCAATTGTTTATACGGGAAGAAGCTAATTCCAAAACCTTTGCCTTTGGTACTAAGAGAAACTTCAAATGACAAAAACGGATTGCTAGAAAGCGACCTCAGCACCAATGCAGCCAAATGCAGTGTCTGTCAATATCTGGCACCACGTTGGCGTTTTCCCACAACTTTTATGGGTTTCAATTTTCCGCTTTTCAAGGTACACCCTCTCTAGGTCGACCTTTAGTTCCCGGCATATTTCAATCATTCTTTCCCATGCTTTACGCTCTTCAAAGCAAACAATATTCTGGTACTTAAGGTTAAAGAAAAAGCCTGCCTTGTCCGTGTTTACTCCTATACCCATGTCTAACTGACCGAAGGGTTCACGACATTTTCAAGATCAAATGGATCGTCGTTTCTTTACGGGCGTTTCTCAAGAAGACAGCAAGCATTTTGCTGTTGTTGGTAGCATGTTCAGAGCGCATCCTGATCGTGTATCGCTTGAGGGACGATCGTCCATTCTTTATCCATTTCCGTGTCTCCCGCAGAAACACTTAAACTTAAACTACACGCACACACTGTTACATCTGCATTGTTCCTTCTCTTCGTCAGGCGTGATGCACACATCAAGGAAAAGCATGAACCGGAACCAGTTTTATGATTTCGAAACTACTCATCGTTCGCCAGATCCAATCGACAGAAGGTAAGTGTGTCATCGAGCGACCTTATCAGTGTTCGAGCTGTTGAAGCTATGTTTGAAAATCCGAACCAACTGAACCTGTGGGTAGATGCGGTCAGCGCACAAATGCTCCTATCATCAATAAACTACGTGTTAACCCCACGGTAGAGGACGTTACGGCGACCCTTGCTTCTTCGTCGACGAACCTTTTGAGGGCGCTGGTGAAATATACACCAAAAGTGATTCCTCACGGTCTTCACAACACTATCAGCTGCTATTTTCATCGCTTTTGTAACCATATAAAATCACATTTTATTTAATGCCGTCGTGGCGCATTCAAAAACAACACCATCAAAACAACAAAAACAACTCTATAACGAAAAATCGCCACTAACGCTGAAGAAAGTATTTCGAAAGGAAAGTAAATCACACTATTCATTGTAAAACACGCGCACACATCAAAAAGACAATCGCTGCAGCCTACCACCCCCCCAGGCTGGGCGGCCCAGGTAGCTATTGGGGGGGTTGGATAGTGGCGAAAAAGAAAAGTGCCATAATTAAGGCTTCGAAACCGAATACATCATCCTTCTTCTCACTTGCATGGTAACGGACGGTTTGTGAGTGTGTGTGTGTGTGTGTAGGCCACACGAAGATCGCGAGTAGTTAGCTTGGCAGCAGGGTATAGTGAAAAAGATCCGTAAAAATGTTTTAATAACACAAACCCCAACGCCGTACCGAAATAATTGTGGTAAATAATGCACGAACGCAGGCAGCTGCACACGAATGAAACTCGAATATGCTCTCCTCCGTCGACGATCACGAGAGATTTTTTCTTCTTTTCCTGAACTAATGCCCCACTCGTGTGGATACGTACGTTCACACCAAAAACACACATACACGCACACACGCAGCCCCCAAGTGCATTTACGCGAACGCACCCCAATGCACGATAACGGATCTCTCGGCCTGTTGACTGTTGATTTTTGGTTTGCAAACAAGGTTCCGAAGGTACGAGGCGCGCTGATAAATAGTTAACAAACAAAAAAAAGAAGCAAAACAAATCAGTTCCGAAACGAAACCAACGGACCTTCAGCCAACGCACGGTGCCGACGTTTCGCGAGCAACTGACGCATTCGGTCGCGATCAAAACAATGGAGACCACGCGATCGAGAGCCAGCAACTGCGCGGTGCTCTCTTCATTCGAATCGAGCTCTCTTGTTCGCTCTTTGGTTGCGAGATTTTCTCACCCTAACTTGGTTTCATGTATATGCAGGCAAACATTCAAACATAAAACTCTTCTCCCCCCTCACTAGCATCGACCACCCTTGGGAGCCTTTGGGGGAAACAGCAACTGAGCGAACATATTTTGGGGTAGTTCTCTCCTGAAATAGCATACACATGTCGATGAAAACAAATCGTAACAAACATTCAACACAGCGTTCCATATGGGCTTTTTCTCATAGTACGGAATACCTTCTACAGGATAACGATTCTACACATCAACATCAATACGTGTTGAATATACAAAACACAAAACTAATGTACATATTTAAACGACTCCCAACGCGTCACCAAAAATAAACACAAGCAAGTCAAACATGAAGAGGAATCCAAACCAAACCCATTTGACCTTCAATTTTTCAGTGCCGGTAGTTTATTATTTATTCAACTATACTACAATAAAATTTACATACCACTACGCCAAGCTTTCTGCCATCCGTTTTACGGCAACCTATCTGACACACGAAGCACAACGAAGATGATACTACTACTGATCGACTGTGACAAACAAACATCAGCTGTTAAACATCTCAACTACAGCAGCGACATTCACAAGATTTCAAAATCACAATCGGCGGTGAGCGCAGTGTTTAGTAGTTTAGCTAAATTTAGCTGCCTTCGGTTGGGTAGCACAGAGCAACGCAGATTAGAAAACCATCTCACAGGCGTAACCTACATGGGATGGATGCAGTATGCAAGACGGAGACATGCAACGGACAACCCTGGTCGAAATATGGCGTGTGGGATTATAGTTTACATTTTTACGAGCAAAGTACGCACGCCTTTTCGAAAATAAATAAATATATACATTAAGTTGCGTCGGAACACTAATTCCCATGCTAATTTATGTAATGAATAATTGACCATTTTGCTGTTGCTTTTGGTAGACTTCTTGAAGGTGGAAGCCATACCATTATCAATTTGAGTAGGATTCGGAACAAAACTCCGTTTGCGGTTTTCTACAACATCTTGAACAAACCAACATTGCATTTGAGAAATCAAGCCTACAAGACGATTCAATTTCAGTTGAACAAGGCAACGATTTTCTGTATCTCTGATTGTTGCAAAACTTTATGCTGTTGCAACATATGACAATAATTAGATAAGTGTTAACAGCTGCATCCAATTTGTTTACAGCTTCCTTAGCCATATACCATTTCTTTGCCAACCGTGGCAGGCTTCTGTTCGCGATGATACCTCTTCTACTACATATATTGGATATGTGTTTCAATACAGTCATACACCGTATGTGATTCATTAAATAACGAGCAACAAATGACTCGGCCGACAAAACATGGCTTGTGGTGAATTTCTTGTATTCCCAGTAAAAATGTCAAAGATCATCACATACTGTTATCAATTTAGATCGCGTAACGAACATCGTTTTTTCCGTTGCAAGTGTTGGTAAATTAATAGCACCATTTTGCCGCATGATCTCATCACCATGACAGATTCACCATTCGCCAAACGGCGTGTGCAGCGCAGCATATTGCTCAACGTTCAGCTAAGACAATGGCGCGGGTCATATCGTCCGAACCGGCAACAAACGACACACAATTCTCATTCTACGCGTGGGTAATCATTTTTCAAGCACCAACCAAGTCTAGATTCACTACTTCCCACTAGGCGAAAAAAAAAACTGCTGTAACGCATACATATTCAAAACAGCAGAACAAACATTCGCAACGGGTGACATTGTTTCACTCAACAGCGCATTCATATACATTTAGTCACACACAAGCTGTAGGAGACCCGCTATTCAAATTGTGCTAAAATGCCCCTTAAGGATCAGTAGGAGGCACAACTGACAGGCACCTCTCGGTTTTGCAATCATTTTACTCTGAGCGGGAAATGCCACCACTACAACTGCGTAGTAGAGTTATTCAATCCAAATGTTTTGTTACACCAGATGTACCCGCGTAGACGACACAGCTTGAATAGGCGTCTTGACCAACACGCTAACAAATCATATAAACTAATTTCTTTATGCAATTGAGGGTATTTGAGACAAGTGATTCTGGTACTGTCATTAATTTACTAATTGTTTCTCCGTTCGGTTTAACGATTAAACTGCTGAGAAACAAGATGTGAGTCTGATGTCTTCTCCTCTGCATGAGTAAGTAGCGATTCCTGTGTGCCATACATTTGATCATCGAGTAAATTTCACAATAATGCTTTACATATTATATATGCTATCTTCTGTTTCCACACAAACACGCACACAATAATGCACGCTAGTGGTCCCAATAGGCCAAACTAATTGACGAAGCAGTAGCATTTCTTTAATCTGTTTATTCATTGCTGTTCCCTTTGTTTATGAATAACGGCTAACCTCCTAATGCGCAAAGAATGCAAAAAGAAAGCAAAAAAAAAACCCAATGACCTCCGTAACCAGATGTTCTGACAGAGAGCCATAAATTGTCTAACAACCCGGCATCTTTCTACCGGGTCATCATTTCAACAACAAAAAAAACCCTCTGCAAAAAAGATTACCCACATTTAGCAAACTATCAAGTTGGAAATAACTTGCGAAAATCATATCAAATGTTTGCAATTACTGTGACAAGATTGTTCATAGCTCATCGTGAAATTAGGCGTTAAGGCGAATTAATTTTGCGTCCACCTAAAATAGACCACCTAGGGGGACGAAACCCGGACTCGCTCGCTCTCAAAACAGAATGATTTAAGTTGAACAACTTTGAAATAGCATGCAATCCTCCAGTGGCGTATCATCCCACCAACCAACAGCAGTGATCAGCGACGAAATCGACCGTTTGTCTTGGAAATTTCCCAACATTTCTTCCCAAGATGCTTAGCACGGCGCAAGTAATATGAATGTGAGCTTTTTGTTTGCCGCATAAATATACCATTTGGGCCAAATCTTCTCCCATTAGCACAAAGAAAATTTTCCGTTTTTTGTTTGGACATAAGAATAATCGGTACAAAGAATTCAAATGTTAGAAATTTTCCAACTGCAATTTTTGTTCATACTATTCCCCTATTTTTAAAGGCGGAATCAATACAATTATGTGGTCTAGTCATAGTAATAAAACCTCGTTAACGTAGAAATAATCTAACCACAAACAGTAAGCGTCACTAAGGTAAACTTAACCTAAATATAGTCTTCGCTTGCTCGTAGGGTCCATTGCCAATGCCATCGAGCATGATCGTATCGTTGAGTAACACAGCTGATGCGTAGTGTGGAGGGCAATATTCTAAATTTAAATCTGCGCTGCAAAATTATAACGCTGAAGTTTTCACAATTTGCACTACAACTCGTATAACGCAAGAGCGGATGATAATTTTGCAACTGTTTTAACACAGTCTATTCAAAATTCACAGCTGAACTTTGAAGTTTAACTCGCCCAATTTATGTCAAATGCAAAATATATGTCTACAGCTACTCTAGACCTTGTGGAAGCTGGCGAACAAATCATCTCGTAGCGATACCAATTTACGTAAGCAAACTGCACACCAAAAATAGATCACTTTTCGCACGCAAACGCATGCTGCTGACTCTTCTTGAAGGCACAGGATGATATCACCACTTCAACATTCCCAGAAATGTGTGTTAGTAATAAAAAACGGAAGGGCCACAAACCAAACATCGTACGGTACGACGGGAAAATATTTTCAAACCACTCATACAACATTGACCTCAGCGGGAAAACACAGCACATTCATCATCCGGTACAAATTAATGTTATGGGTCACTTTCAAAATATGTTTAAAATTTGCATCTGTATCATAAACAATAGCATCTCGATCAAAACACAAAAAGAAAGAGAGAGAGAGAGGGAAAAAACAAACGCAGCAAAACATCGAACAACTATCGCCAGCTTCATCTTTTATCATGGGCGTATTTTCACCATTACTTTTCCAACAAATATCATGTTTATTCAGTGAAACCTAGATTTCATCGGAACTCGGTGCGTATTGACAGTCATTCCATGGATTGAGCAATTTTCTCACTCAGGTACATCTGCTAAATCTTAATAGACCATTGTTAGATCTGAGCCGCTGCACTGAACACCCCTGTCTGCAGAGCAGCATTTAAGAAATAGGGTCATTTTCCACTCACTGTTACTTTTCCTCAAATACGTTTTCAAGTGTCACAATAACACTCACGGCAATTTTTCATTTTCCACCCTCCCGTATGCTAGAGCTAACTATTATTTACTGTTTCCGCACGATGGTTGCCGTATGATAGCACTCCCAAATCGACAGATTTTACTTTAGCTTTCAGTGAATGCCACGGTGCAGTTTGTTCAATTTAAGAAAGGTACGATAATCAAGGAGACATTTTTCTAATTCTTCAGTATTTGCAGCAACATTAGCTTAAGGATATTGTGTTTAAATTGCACCATGCAGATAAATAGCTTAGTAAATATGTGAACGAAGCGATTTTAAGTTTGCTTATTATATTATGTAATTTTACCGTAAAATATATAGAATTTAACATTATTCTAATCAAATTTAAAATAGGTGCTCGTCAAATTTGCACCATTGGCATATGAATTTCTCTTTGCATTATTGTTTGCATAAATACTAACCACTAGAGCACAAACAAGACACATTTTCCGCATCATTTAATCGATCTGTTGCATTGTGAACGAATAAGTGTACAGAGACAAGCAAAAGCGAATGCCATCATTATGGCGATGAATGTCCCAATTGTTCTGTCATGCACTAATATCTTTTTCCTCGCTTCTTGTGACGCTTTTCACAATTATTGACCTAACGTAGAACATTAATTATCTCTATTACTAACTCGGAAATATAATATATATCTTATGGTATTTTAAAACTTAGTACAAAAATTACGAATCATTTGAAACCATTTTACATTTTTACTTTATACAATAAAATGTCTCAGAAGTTGGCATGATTCATCACATTTCGCATTATTATTGGCGTAATATTGTACATGTGAAAAACATCCAGCATAAGCCGACCTCAACCTTCTTACAAGAAAGAATTGGATAAGGCTCAATACAGGAAGGCAATGGTCAAGGAATTTCGTAAGTACAATACTAGGCCCTGGTAGGAGAAAGGATTAATAATAAAATGTATACTCATACGTACCTTATGGTTTATATCTTGTACATCCTCCAGACTGACATCGCTGTACATGTCTTCGGCCGTATCACAGTTGGAGCTTCTGCCAGACGAGTTAAAGCTCGACGATCTATAAAGATGACTAAAGTTGCAATAAATGTGAGTCATCATTATACCATCATCTGCTATAAAGCTACACGAGCAGTTAAGCTTTTAGTTTGCTATAACGCATAAGCTGAGTGAGAGAGCTTTCGACCATGTTCGGTATCGAGCTCCCGTTATGGCAACTTTTCGAGCACTCTTGCTATTGGCTGTTAGCTGCATGCCATGAAAAAATTCAAATATACTTATGCAAAAAGCGGCTTATTCAAATGATACTTTTTAAAACTTTTCTCCTATTTTAGTCACATTTATCAACACATAGTTTATGCGCTTATCTTTTAGAATTAAACTGTAATTATATTAAAAACTCATCAAGTTTAATTATGGCTAGAAGCAATGAGAAGCAATATGTGACCGTTTCCTTGTCAAAATGACGATTGTTAAATAACTTAAGTTTCCAAATATTAATTTCAGCTCGAAAATAGCTGCATTATAAAAGAAATTTTCCCACTTCAAGCTAACCTAAATTTTGAATCAAATGGACGTAGCTCTCACATACATGCACACTTTGCATTTATTTCTTTTTTTAAGGGAATAGATAAATAAACTCTTTGTTGAGCAGTGTCCACAATATCAAATTATGAAACTGTTTAAAAGAAGTCTTTGTGAAACAAAGCATGACTCACTCGTTAGTGCCCCCTTTCTCGAAGGTCTATAAGATAAATTTGTTCCAACTGGTTTTCTTAGTTAGGTTAACAAAAAGAAAGTTAAATTGCTTTTACGATTCTCAGTGTTTCTTAACATGCATTAGCATAAAATGGCAAACATAGCTCTGCAACTATTTAAAAATTGCACATTCACGCATTTTAAAACTTACTTTGCTAAGGCATTGGATCCTAGCTGCCGTTTGCCAGAACTGCTGAAATGAGAGTGATAACAAATAAAAGGAAATATGCTTTAGTAAACAAAGGTGAAACTACTTTTGAGCAAAACAACTGTTAAAAAACTTGACATAACAATTAAAACATAAACAAAAATATTTAAAAAACATATTAAAAATAAACAAATTTGGTTACGTTTACGTTTGATATTATACTAAAATTTAGTGTTTTACATGTAAATTTTTTGTGGACTGAAATCTCAAAATACATTCAGGATCTCCTTAAAATTTAGTGCCATGAAGAAGCAGAATTTTAACCTTGAATTTTTTTTTGTCTTTTGTTTTTGGTCTTTTTTCAATTTAAATCATAATATAGGATCTGTTTACGCTACTACAAGTTTGAAGTAAAATATAAATAATTATTGATAAACATTATACAGCTCTTCATGTGTAAGAAAACTATTAGCGATTCAAATGTATTGTTTTGCTTTACTTTTGACCCAATAAAACGACCCAAGCCCTGTCACTATTATCACAGTAAGAGTTTTAATATCACCGACAGCCCACATCGACAGAATAAAATTTAGATAACTTATTGATTGAAGCAAAGTGAATGTGGATATAGCCAATTGTTTTCCATGTACTGAGACCCCCACCGAATCGTGGTTAATAGAAGTAAGGTAGAGCAATAAAATCATTACTGTAAACCTGCAGCTGATAACGGAATCTGATTTAACATGTATTAATGATATGACGTAACAGTACGTTATAAGGTTTCCAAGTACAAAACGAAACTGATGCACAATATTTGGTAAAAATCAGCTGCAACATCTTCACACAATAATAGTGCAATAATGTATAATAAACTCCCTGTTTACAAATAAGTTTCTATTCTTTGGAATAAATGCATAACGCAATCATTAAAACACCAAAACTTTTTTTAAACTACGGCTTAGCATTTAAATCATTTAAATGGTTCTTCTTCTTCTTCTTCTTCTTCTTCCTTGGCACTACAATCTCGTGAAGTCTTGGCCTACTAGCAATTGCTAGCTCTCTGTGACTTAGTTTTTACCCGTAGCTGGATAGTCAGTCCTGCGTACGGGGAGGCGGTCCGCTGGGATTCGAAACCCGGTCCTGCCGTGTGAAGACCGGCGCCGCTATCGTATACACGATATTTACACGGCACTACCGAATACTGAATCCCGTCCGAACCGTATCCACGTAGGCAGGAACCGGCATTCCAAGCCAAGGTTACTAGCAATGTCAGGCCGATACCTTTCAAAGTTGTCTAGCCGAAGAAAAGTCTGTTCAGCTTATTCACTCGCATTCTTTTTATCATTTTTCTGCACCGTCCGTCTCTATTGTTTTCTTTAGACTGATGCTACTAATCATCAAATATCATCGACAAACAAATTGCTACAAAATAGTACTATACTGACTAAAAACATGGATGGTACAGAAAAAAAAAATCCGTCAAGGTTTATGGTCCGAAGTTGGCTTTCCTTATTTTAAATGTACAAATGATTAACAGGTGTTTCGGTACCGAATCGTAGCCATTTTACTTTGATACATACGTCTTATTCAGTTACGATAAGACGCGAGCTCTGTTTCGTGCTTGTTTCATACGCGTGTACTATACGTGACGCACCCGTAAGATTCGATAAAAAAAACTGTTACATTACGGTACAAATACACAGTATTTATTTGACAACAATGTAACTACGTGCATGACTTTCTTCTAGTAAACGATCATGCAAAAAAATTATTTTATTTTACTATCTACCTTATCACCAGATATTAAGAACATGTTTTTTTTTTACACAACAAGCTGTGATTGATGTACAATGTGCAATTGTCCTATCGTAATGTTAATGAATGTGTTCGCTGCCAAAACGAAACGTACAAACGAGCGGCCGGCCGAATTCGCTGTACGCATCTCCCGTGCTGTTTAGCGGTATCCCTATACTGTGTCGGAATCCATCGTTGCTACACACGTTCATCAAAAGCACTATTATGCCGAACCATACGGAATGCCGCACTCAGTACCACACCAAGCCGTTCAATAAAAGCCCAACTAAGCAGATTAGATAGGGATAGAGCTAGCTGGAGACCCGATAGTGCTGGTAACATAAATGAGACGGAACAATAACATATGCATAACCGACTTTTACACAACCCTCTCTCCCTAATCCCACCGTGCACACGTCTACATCCATAAGCCGACATGTATTACCCACCACAAACAAAGTAAAACTATGGATGCGTAACGTCCAGATAGAATTTACCAACACCACACGCGGTCAAACCACGGGGGCGTGAGTTAATACAAACTTTCTAGCATTGTTATACACCATCAATTTATAGAGGTTATCCATGATTGTTGAGGGGCGGCTGGCACAGCGTAACTCGCGACAGTGTTACGGGAACGAGAATTTTAATTAACTGTTATATCTCACTAAGGTAGCCAAATACAAGCAAACACACAACGTTACCGAGGTGCTATCTCCGTGATTCGATCACACTTGATCACTCATCAATTTAAATCTCCAGAACACAACGAGCTCCGGTACTTTGGTACTAGCTATTTCAATGGCAACGGTCTGAACTACATAAACTCATACTTTTAAATAACGCATACAACATTTTCTCCCACTCTATCTCTCTTCACGCGCGTATTAACTTTGTACGGCAGCAATCTTTTTGTTATCAGCTGATTAACAAACACTTGCTGTATTACAGCACACACACACACACACACTACGAAGCAAACATGTGACACTACACAGGGGAATATCTCAAGCGCCACTCACGGATAAATTGACGTTCAAACTACGACACGCAGACTAGCCAGCTAACAACTGTACAATTATCGAGCAATTCGAGCCTCGTCGCATTGTCACCTGGATGCACTTATTTTCAGTTGATTGCACGCGGGTCGAAACATTATCACGCCGGCTCAAGGTTTCCCGCTTTTGCTTGTTTCCCCCTATTGGGTCAGAACAGTGTCACAATACCAAAATCTTGTACGACTAAATCGAGTCGTCGTACAAGATCAAAGTCGCACAGTCACACCGTTGGATTTTGCACACCGGATGATATCATCGATCGCAGCACAGGGAAAGCGGTTCGTGACGAGAGCAAAAATGTTTTCGACCGTTCCTACCACCCCCCGCACAACCCTGATCAACGGGGTCCACTTGGTAAGGTGTGTACGCAAATATGATTTGCGGTACAGAGAGCTCTCGCTGTCTGGATTTCGTTTACTGCTTTGTCTCTAGCTTGCCTGCGGTTCGACTGTACGACAACAACTGACAACTTTTGTTCGATTCTGCTTTACGGTGGGTTGGCGCAGGCAAATGCACGATACCACACAGCACTCTCTGACAGCCGATGGGGCTCACTAACTGCTCCAACCAACACTCTGTAAGTTATGTTATTTTCGCTTGTCTGTGACAGCATGGACGTGCAACGCGCCTTATTGGATATCGCCGTAAAGCCTTCGCGTTACGCCTGTCTGTGTGATACGCTCGAGCGTTATATGCGTGTGCATAGTAGGCAAATGGTTTTATGTTTTGTTGATTTTTTTTATTGCTTTTTTGCGTTACAGTTTTACCAGTCACCAGTTTTACGCGTGGCGAATATTTGTCACGATGGATAGGCGGCTACCACGCTTTTGTTTTCTCTCCAATTACTATTACCAGCATGCCAGCAGTAAGCGAATGCGAAAATATGTTAAATTTTCTCTATTTTTGCAATGTGTCAATTTCAGCACATGCATTACTATAATCATCAATGGGGACCAACGTCATTAACTACAGACAACCAAAATTACCTGACGAAAAAAAAAGGTAATCAAGAAAGAAGAACAATGGAAGTTTTTTCCGGGGAACAAAACCGACGTAACATTCCTGAGGGAATCATAAAAAAATGAATATTCCTCAGTCAGCGATAAAAAGTCAAACGCATACACAACATGTAGTGAGAAAGCGAAACAGATAGGAAACAGAAACGTGTCGCTCGCGTGCTGAATACATTCATCCAATTACCGAGCAAATCTCAACACACACACATATAACTAACTGTGAATTCATTAGCCGAATAACAAATACATGAGAATGTTGGCTATAATAGATTGATGCACACAATACACTATCACTGACTGATATATGTTTTGAATATAGAATGCTATATGCAAAGTTTCCAATAATCCAACAATCTGCCATTAATCATTTGCTAAAATCGTTTGCTAAAAGTTGTAAGAACAAAAAGCTTATAATATGTACAATAAACACTGCATAACAATATGCATCACACTGCGGCGCCAATCTTTTACAGAATCGCACGACAGCCAGCACTGTATGTCGAATCCTATCTAGACCGCCCCGCAATAGAAACTCGTAAATATCCAACTACAAGTAAAATATCGTCAAACAATAAAGATGCAGGCCAATACCTCTTAAGGTTGTAATGCCAAATAATTATACGATGCGCATATCATCTAACTTAAACTTATATCGCATCCTTTTTAAATGAAACCACAATCCGAGCAAATACAGACAATATTGCCACTAATAATTGATAGCTATTTCCACCATGTTAGAAGAAACCTCAAGTGAATATTTTACTCAATATGCACAACTGCTTGCTAAAAAAAAATAGCCAAAAGCTGTAATAATCAATTATGATAAGAAAAAGAAATATTTTCGCACTATCACACATCCATACTTGTCTATCACAATACATTGTTTTCATTGCTATGTGACAATTCTTGTAACAAAATTGCATCAACTGGTTGTTCCGTTTCTCGATAGTACGCATTGATCTATTTTTCAACTAATTACTCGCCGTTGTTGGCAACCCTCAGCCACACTCTTAAAAAACAAACTGAGCAATACGACCAGGCCGTTCTTCATGAATAAAAACAAAAAATTGGTAACACTATAAAGATACTATAAAAACTGGTATCAACACAGATAATTGCCACCTCTTTTTTCATTGCATCGGTATAAACCAACGCGGTAACTATCATACAAGAAAATACAATAAATAAAAAATCTTTTTCGCTGGATTCGACTTGATCCGAGAAATTCCATACAGTGCTACAAAGGCTGGCGCATACTTACTGTCTCATAGATCCCCAGCGTCTGTTCGGTAAGTTGTCATTGTGGCTGTAAATAAGATACGAAGAAGAAAATTATAAGTTGAACATAAATTTAGCTGACAATAGTAAATTAGCATACACGTAACCATAAATTGACACACCAACAAACTTCTATCACAGTTCAACTTCTACAAATAGCTTCCTTTCGATTCCCATTTTCTAAACTTCGTTTAACAATAACCTTTTCGATTTTTGTATGCTCAGGTTTTGGTATCACAATAAAAGTGGAATAAGGAATTCGTATTCAAAAATAGTAACATTCTTTCGTTTTTCTATTGCTTTTTACATCTAATCCCTTTCTGCTTAATTTTCTGTACTGTGTGTATTTTAATACTGTTTCCAACATTACCTAATATAGACTATCAATGTAACCTGTTGTATAGTAAGTAGAAGAGAATTTAACTCAGATCGGGCGTAATGTCATATTTGTCCGTGGGCCATGACATATTAAATAAGGCAGCTTTCTTACGTAGTGCGGAAGAAATTTTAAACTTCTCTATTACTTGATTTACCCAATACTATACTAAATTCTAGTGCACAACCGATATATCATAACGTTTTATCGTAATAAGTCACGTGTAAGTCATAGTATAATAACCTATCTATTACACTATTATTTATAAGCACGCACTTTACTCAATAACCTCAAAATGCTTATTAGCTGAACAAATAACTGCTTGATTTTGTATTGATGGTAGAGGACCAATAAGTTTAAATTTAATTAGAGAATATGAACTCTACGTTATTCCCATTCCCTTTTGGTACCATAACACGCCAATTTCTTTATTAGTTTAATGAATCGATAACTTATGTGCATATTAGGAATTCAAGCTATTAAAAAAGGAGACTTGAATCGAAACAAATTCCCAATCTGCTATAGGATTATGAATTACTAAATTAATGTAAATCAATAGTTGTTAAGTTGGATATGTAAACCGAGCACACTCGGGATAAGGTGCCCTTTCACGGTTAGGAGGAGGAAATGTCTCCCAACTTATGTGAATTGTATTTTTGTAACTTAGAATAAGTCCTTATTTGTAATTTAGAATAAGCAATACGGCCAGGCTGTTTTATATGAATAAAAAAAAAGTTGGATATGTAAAGCTAATCAATCAAAATAATTTTAAAATTACGTATCCAACAACATTTGTTTTGCACAATTTCCGTTCCGTTCTGTGTGTGCTTTTGCGAGCAATTATTATTTAATTAAACTTCCAGCATATGCAGCTAACTGAGGTACAAAATTTAAAAGCTGTTTACTTTAATGTTAAGTTTGAAAATGACTCTAACTAACGTGATACATAATAAAACATTACCCATTTAATTATGGTCCTATCTCTATTCTACATGTCTGCTACTGTCTACTTTTTTCTTTTGTTTAAGAATCAAATGGAACATATCATACTAAATTTATTAATCTACTTTAACGTGTCAATCTATGGTTGAATGACATTTTTTGGCAATATTTATATATTTTTGGGTTTTAAACAAATATTTTGAGTTCGCTATTACATCAACTTAATAGAATTTTCAAGTTAAACTAGTACTAAAAGCAATATTGCTTTTCTGTTTTGTTTTCTGTTAATTGACTTTCTGAGATTCTTATTATAAAGTTGTAATGTATACTTTTCGCTCCTGGATTGTTCATTACACCAAGAACTTTTTTTAATCGTTTATTTATAAAGGCTTTGGGTTTCAACGACGTCTTTCGCCTCTTTAAAACACGAAGAACTAGATTATTATATTGAGGTATCTCAACGACCTTGCCTGAATACATATCTATTGGATTATGAAAGTATCAATTTACTACGTTTTACAATACTTGTTTAAAAATATATTGAATCATTACTATTTTTTTTGTCCATGTAATTGATAGTGTACGACATGAACGCCTATTTTTTTCAAATTCTACGACACATCACAATACGAAATCTATTTTTAAAGGTAGTGCCTGATGCATAAGCCTTCGTGTTGCTCTCGTTGTTTACATTTAATAGGACAACATTATGCCACTGAGCGTTTAGTAATCTCAAACGTTTTCAGGTTTTCATCGAAGGCGTTTTCGCACAGCAATAGTAATTATGTGTTCTGCTTACAACGCGGGAATTTGTGCCATTATATGTGAGAACTTGCGCCAACTTTTCCATACATTTTCGGGTCTCTTGCATACTTTTAATTTTAATTTAGATTGGATAAGATTAGAGAGTGGCATTGTTATGGATTTCTTTTGGAGCGCTGATCGTTAGTCAATAGGACTATTAACAACTAATTAACACAAATTGATTGTGTTTCTATCACGTTCCTGGTTTTGTATGGTAACTTTACTATTCTCTTTTGGTTTGATCAATATGATATGGTCCTGGCATTATAAATTTTTCGTAAATGACACATTCTTCTCATTATGCATGTGTCGTGCTACACCTTCAATCATCTAAATCTTTTTATTTCCTGTCTTGTATAGCTTTACTACTATACGGTAACCTTCTTACAATTGAGAAATAGCACCAGTAAACGAACCTTTTAGGAGCACCACGCAAACTGGTCCGGCTCCACGAATGTCTGGTGATTCCGGAATTAGTAGGATTGACCGGATTGCCATTGCTTTCACTATTATCGCCAACAGACACATAAAACGAAAAAAAACACAACATGCATATGTTAATCCTTGCTGCTCTACATTTTCACCATGCACCAAAACACAGAACGTTAGTCGTATGCTTACCCAACAGTTGTAGAGTTCAAATGTGGCGCCAATTCGAGGTCAACACCGCCAGCTTCTGAGATTGATATGTCGTTGTCTCCATAGCATTCGAACGATTCTCCATCGGATAGTGAGGAACATTGAGATTTTGGAGCATCTGAAATAAAATTAAACGAAAAATCGTTACTTAAGAACTTGATAATTCATGACACTGATGTACCAGATTGATAATTTATACCGCCCCAACAAAGATAACTTCCACTTTAAGCCCAATTAGCGATTGGGCTGCTACCTGCCAGGGGAGCAAAAACAAAATTAAATAATCGATCAAAATAGATGTATCACGCACGACCGTTACATAATAGCTCGTTCCAACTAATTCAGCTTGATTTGCTATCACCGTAATTGTTGTGTGAACTATGGATACCCATGATTCCACCACATGTCGGACAAATTAGAAAGCATTTCGTGACGCGTAACTATCCACGAACGAGGGACACCTTCTTTTCATCGACAGTTGTGTGTTGCATTGAAATATGCTTTAGCTCCATCTTCGCTGAATATCGAAAACATGCTGATGAACTATCGTAGAAAGTGATTCGTAAATGACAGCATAAGCATTGACATATGTGAGCTACAAATGTTGCTGAAGTGCATATGATCGGAAAACTTCACTAGCACCGGTACAACCACAGCAGTGGCAAACATATCCATCACCACAACAGGAAAGTGATAACTCACTTTTGCCACCAACTCTCTCTTTCATTGTTCCGACAGCATTCCTTGGGACGGTAGCAGAAACGCAAAACGAAGAAATTTCACGAAAATAGTGGGGGAGGCACATGAAAACAGAGCATATGCAAACACCCGGAGTTCTCTCCGCATACATCTATTTCATTACCTTTACTTAAGCAGTGTAAGCTACTTGTTTTGCGCACCGATGTGAAAGACCACCACTAATTTATGGAAAGTGAAAATAATAACAAACCAATGTCGGTCACGAAAATTACCGTGCAGGAGATCGAACATATTCAATTTAACAAATGAAATGTTCGGAAACGCATGAAATTAGCGCCAAAACAAATGTGAACCGAAATCGGACGGGCTTCCGATTTAGAGAAAAACAAATCTTTTAATAATTATTACTGGTATTTGGACGTATTTTATTTAATTGTATCATCCGGCTTGAACATACCTGTACTTGGAGGGCTCGAAGGAACTGGACTCGTGTCGACCGAATCTGTCGTGATTAGGAACGATGGATGTTGTGTTTTTGAGCTTTTGGAAGGAGAAGGAGCCATCATCCCGAACTGGTAATCTGCAAACAAAAAGATGTATTTAATAAACTGCACCATAAAGTGTGTTTAGCTTCTTAACAAGCAGAATAAACTAAATCAAACAGTTTTTAAACAAAAACATTAAATTGATGTTTGGGACGTAAAAATGATGTCACTGGCAATTAATGGAACAAAACAAAACAGATAAAGTAATCTTTTGGTCCACCCCTTTTTCATTCAATACGCCCCTCTTTACGAATGTAATTTAAAACAACTTCAGTATGATAACATTCCTACATTATGATTCTTTTGTGAAATAAAATACAGTACGCAGATGTACAAATACAAGCGTTTTCTACTTAACAGAAAAAAAAACAAAACTAAATTCATTAGCTGCAGTTGAATGAATTTTGTGCAGGAGATAGCAAAGTTCTAATTTTTATTCATTCTAATTTAAGTTCTGTAGCTATCAGAATTTCTAAAAACTTCAAATTTTAAAAATCTGACACGACCGTAACGCGTGTGCTAAAAAACAAGTAATTGCAAAATCTTTAAGACTTTTAGTTTGTTTGTTATACCGTTATTTAAAATATCGTTGTCTAAATAAATTTTGATTTCTTTACATTAAGACTACAGTATCGGGGAGTTACTTTTCTTGCTTTGACTAATTACTCGAGATCAAATTAAGTTAGAAACCTCAATTGAACATTACAAACAACATTTTGTTCGGATTTCTAATTCCTCTGAGAATTATCATAAGCATGCTGTAGGAGTAGCAGCACTATCCCAGGTTAATAATTCTTGCATCCGACACAGCAGCGACCACCTGGCATGTTATTAAAAAAAACAAACGGTAAACATTTGCACATGAACTGATTCTTTACCAGGCAACATCACACTCTGCAGATAACTCTGGCTTGGTAAAACACCGAACGAACGAATTCATGGCGCTACCATGACTAATTATAGTTAGCAACCACACACGTATTCGTACAGCAAACGATCAACCCTTGGAAAAGTATCTACTACATGTAGACAGGCAGTGTACAAGCCAGCCATAGGGTTTCAATTCGACCCGTTAGCTGAAGCTTGTAGCTGATTGTATTCGAAGAAAAGACTGTATATAGGTAGGTAAACTTCAAACCTGCACTATGTTCAACCACCGACGCAACATGAAAAGCAAATAGAGGTGTTCAAAAGGTGCATCTTTTACCATTCCTTTCACGCCGGGGTGTGTTGGTGTGTGTGCCATTCGAGAATGTGTAGTAGAACAGAAACTAGAACAATTATCCCCTAGCGAGGGTAAAGCATTCATGTAGAGAAATGTTTACGTTGTGCGCTACAGACAGGTGAATTCTCTAGCAAGATAAAACTCCTACCAACATGAGTAACATTCACATTGCGATGGATTTTAACTTCATCACTGTTGCGTTCAGTAAAGTGCAGCTTCAAAAGTTTCAAAGAATATAAAACCGTCCTCGCCAATATACTAGTTCCAAAGCACCTTCCATAACAGAAAATTATGGGAGCAGGTTAGTTATGGTTGGCATTGTAAATCCCCATGAATCATAGCTACTACACTAACCCGTAACCATACAACCAATCAATCAATTCAATCAACAGCGATGGCCAATTTCCATTCTTTCTTCGATGGAAGTTGAAAGCCGTCCACAGCAACATGTTACAGCAAACCAAGGACACATGGAGCTGGCTGAAGAACATATTGGCAACAGTGAAACCATGACCAAAATTTGCATCAATACCGTTCAGTAGCGCTGTAGCTGTGAGGCGTACGAATTATTTTTTGAAATCCGGCTAATAACGCTTAATGTCACTGTAGCGCAAGACTCATTCACAGTGAATGTGACGAAATGCCATATTTGCCGTACAAAACGAACAAATGCCACCAACGGGCTCTCGAAAAGTTTCCTTACAAACATCGCCCCCTCCCCCCCTGCGCCACTCCTCTTTCCAAGAGGTCATTACACCTTGACCTACTACAACATGAATGTTTTGGTGGATGTATTGGTATTGGGAACCACCCAGCAAATGATGGTGGGTAACATTACTTTTATTTCCGTTTTTTTACTTTTGCCACAAGAAAAAACCCAAGTCTGCGCCACTTAGTTCACACTTTTCCAACATACAAATTCCAAAGCTTCATTATTGTCTGACCTCCGCACACCAATGAAAACCTAGCTTAGCGTACGGATGGCGTGCCTTGAAAAGGTGATTGTCGAAAAGCAACTCCCAACTGTCTGAAGATTTTTTGTTTTGTTTTGTTTGACCCGCACATAACTATTGATTTTTCGGGCGCTACAACATTCGACACAAAGTAATAATGATTGGGCTGGCTGTATTCTGTCTGAACTTGGGCAGCTATTGATTTTTACATATTTTTTTATATGGATTCTATTCAATACTACTAGAACTGATGATACAGTGTGTATGTAGTATGTATGAGATATTTGTATCCTCTGATATTTTCTTGTTTGTAATTGTAATTTCTTGTACGTTGTTTTAAAAGTTCGAATAAAGGAGACTCAAAAGTAGCATAAGTATAGCGAACATTTTAATGGCAACATAGTACCAGGGTTCAAATATCAACAAAACTCTTCTCACCGTCGGGGAAAACTGAAGGGTAAATCTGTTGTCCAAGAGATATAAGTCTAGTTTTAGACATGCAACTTCAAAATAGATAGCAAAACAATAAGAAAAACATCTGTTATACGCAAGTTCACACAACTCATTAAATATCAACATTTTATTCCTGGGAACTCCTTGTCAAAATTATCCCAAATTATACCAAAGTTTTAACACATGAAAACAACCCTGCTGTAACAACCGGAAGTTCTATTGTGACTATTTTGATAGCTTCCTCATAGCTACATTCGGTAGGTTGCAGCCAAAGATACAACGGCAGCATTTACAGTTTCACTATCATTCAAGCTATATTTATAAGAGGCAACACACAGAATGGGTAAAGGTAGAAGAAACGATACAACACTCGTAAAAGAAATGATATCCCCCAATAAACCCTGGCTTACCGGATGCATTTCTATCCCCTTCGTTGTGGCAGTCTGTGTGTGTTTAAATAGTAGCCAAGTACAGTTGAGACTTGAACCAAAGTCCGATCCGATTGAACCATGAAATTTGTTACAGATCATTGCTTCACTTTCTCTATTTTTTCTCGATCAATAGACCATCAGCTGGGTGGGATGGATGGGAGAGGGGTGGTGGTGGCTATTGTCCCATCCCAGGCAATTGTGAATCGTATGCCAATTCGAGCGTGCAGTTTCAACCCGATCAGATCACTCTAATTTAATACCACACCTAGACACCGCTGGCAGGCACAAGCTGCCGACACAGGGACATGGGATTGACCGTGCACTACCAGCATCGACATCATTTCCGGATACGACATAGGCATAAAAATAACTCCGGCTCGGACGCAGATCAAGCCGATGGTAAGCAAACGGCTATGGTCTAGCGCATTGTTTTTTACGCAAACCAACCGTGAGCATAATTTTGTTTTGATTTTTGCTTTTCAAAGTGTGTCCCTTCCAGTGTAATATATGGGAAAAACAAAAGCATAACTTAGCTTAACAGTCTGCGTTGTCTTTAGATTTCGTGATTTCGGCGTGACAACGAAACATCGCTAGTAAAAATAACACACAGCAACAGATCGATCCACAAACACATTGGCGCGTTTGTTGGGTGTTGCTGAGCATTGGGGCTTTTCTTTTAAGAGTGATCTTACAAAAACTGTCATCTTGTCGTTGAGTTCGTTCGTTGAAACAGTCGTCAACTTATACTGACCTTATCTTGGTGGAGACAGTTGGGTGAAAAATTGTACACAAAAACAAAAACTCAACCAAGGATAAACCCAATTCTCGCTGCCCCGTACGCTAAACCTAGAAATCCTAGAACGATCGCCCGAGGGGTCCGGTGATGCACTGTTGCAAAGAAACATTAGACGCTATTTTTAATTTCCCACTTTACTTTTGCTGCCTGGATGATTTTCGCCTGTATTCAGGTTTCGCACCGGTTGTATATGTTTCACAGAATCGATATTTTTAATCTACGCGAGAACGTATATTTATGGTTTGCGTTGTGCGCTGTTTATAATGTAGAGTTTGCTGAAACGATCAGACCAAGGCATCGAGCAGTTTCACACCACCCCGTAACGAATAATTGTTTACTAGCGTTTAATTACAAGCGTTCAGAATATCTTAAAGCATCTTTACAATATATGATCGTTTAGTAATAACAGTCATACTGCGGATTTCAACACTTCAAACTCATAGCATATGTGCTGATCGATGATGTTGCTCAATGCAAAGGATCATCTATCACGCAGTACACCACAGTAGCATATGGGGCGTTCCAACGTGCCTTCAAAGAAATGCATCTTTGAACCCCTATCGTTAACAAATGTTTCTCTACACAGCCAAACGCGAGCGCTCGGCGTACCATTAACACGATTATCTTTATTTCCGTTCCGCTCCTTATGCGATAGTGCCGGTGTAAAGTGTCATGAACAGCGCGGGTACTGCTGCAAAGCATTATCCATCTGTCCCAGTTTCCTAATAGTCGATCTCTTATGCGATCCTTCGTCTACCCGTCCGGAGGAGAGCTAGCAACCTTTCACCGAAAACGACATGTGTTTGGCTTGCGCTTGTTGTATTCCACACCCTCTGCATAACGAGCAACGGAGAACATGTGCAGAAGAGAAGATGAGTGCATCTTGCTACCTTTTTTCAAGCCCACATTGCACTCCATTTAACAGAAACTCGAGTCAAACATCTGTCTCATCCTGAAACCCAGCGGAAATAAACACATCCTGCAAGCAATATGAACCAAAGCATAGAAACACGATGCCGAAACGGCTAAAAAATGCTGAGATAACTAAGTTTTAAGACCCAAACAGAGGCGGGTTCCGTGGGAAAAACAGTTCACTGGTAGATGCGCTAATCAACATTCCTCACGTGCCCTAGGTAAGCCACTTACACTTAAACCTCACTAGTAGCGCAGTCGTTGATCACACACGTTCCAATGGTCCGCACCGTTTTCCGCCTTCGAAACCTGAGACCAGTGGCGTACAGTACACGGGAAACCTCAGCCAAATCGCAAGCTATTTTCCGCGCTTTCGCTAACTATTCGGTTGCATAATTATGATGCCGAAGCGTTACGCGATATCTTCACCGATACATCTAGCTCCCCACACCGAAGAAAGCCAACCTATCGGACCAGTGACTAGTGATGCGCGAGTCAGTACCTTGTTGATGGTGGTAACGATTTTCGAACCGCTTTTGATTGCTCGATAACATGCTAAGCCGTTTCAAAACTAGCAGGTGTCTGAAGATTCAAGTCAAAACTTCGGTTTTACTCTCTATTATTACGAGCTTATCTTATGCTAAGGCATGCATACTAATCGCCACCCTGTGGTTACATTATCGTTGTGAGTTTCAAAAAGAAAAGAGCCACGGCACTCGTACGGCACTAAGTGAAAGAGTTAGACGAAACGTTCCACCGGATAAAGATGCATCTTGAAAATAAGAGCAATGCACATCATTAACACCTTCACGGTGCAGGTGGTTTGTTTATGTATCACTTTTCGTATAAAAGTGAGTTTTTTTTTTCCTCAATCACACCATCCAATATTATTTTAAGAGCTCTCGATCAGACAAAAGCTTTAAAAATACGTGTTATTTGATATTGTGCAAAATGTGTAATGGTGTTATTGGATGATATGTAAACAGAAACCGGTCAATACCGGAACAGAGCTATCAAGAGTTTAATTAAACAATTTAAAATACTTCTTCCAAAATATTGTTGCTAAAAACCACGTTCCGCAGATAGCCAAGTCAGTAGCCAGTAAAGTGTCTATAACCATCTCTATAATGTATTAGCATCACCACAATCAGAGCACGTCTGCAAGTGATCGCTTTGCTTTATCGAACACTATTTGCAAACAAAAGCTGTACGAAAGTAGCTGCTGAAAGTCAAGTGCAGCCTGTCTGGAGGTTCATGAAAAATTCATAAGAAATAATTTCTCCTTTGCTGCTGCCGCTGCGGTATAATATTCACAAACTCTTGCACGTCAAGTGCGCATGGAAGTCTTCTTCCTTCTGCTACTTAACATTAAACTACACAATTTATGCTGTATTTAACATCCTTACCAGCTGTGGTCGTCGGATGTCACGGACTGGAAATTGGCGAAAGCAAAGTTCACGGCGCAAAACGCGATTTGTAAATTTGCTGTCAAATTTCACGAAACAAACGATTATACCTACTACCAACGAATTGCATATGAAACATATAGAACATGTCTACAGTCACCTAGTAAATTTTTAACCTTATGAAACTGCGGACACAATTTCCCAGATATGTAAGGCTATTATTATTATCCAAAGCTAGTGAAAAGTATTAGCCCAATAAAAAATAAAACGCGTCTTACGGTTGTGGCAACCAGGTCACATGACACGTTTCAGTGGAGTTCGGTTCATAGTAATTCATACCACCGAAACGCACAGTGCGCTGATTATCTTCATCAGCTCAGTGTTGGTAGACGGGCGGACAAAAAGCACAACACACAATCATTTTCCCAAATGACCCATATACTGAGATACAACAGTCAAAACTGTTCACTTAAGAGCCACGTAAAGCCCGACAGCACTGCTTTGAAGTTTGCTACATCTGTGAGAAATATAAGAGAAAGGAAAGATAAATATCAACAAATGGTTTTTGAACAGTAGAAACGAATCAACCAGCGACATTTAGTTGCAACGGGAAAAATTGTATCTAAGACTCCACACAGTTAAAAGTTCATTGTGAGCTCTCTGCTAACGCTATAAACAGATTAACAACTTAATATTCTAACCACATACTTATACAGCTCTTAGGAATAATGTACCACTTGGTAAGTTTATCACATCCAGCATTTTGATCATACCGTGTGCTCTTGAAAATTGAAAAGCATACCCCCTTAAGACTTTCTGTTCAACCCACATGAAATAAACACTTTCCTGTGTGACAAACAAGCAGGAAGTTTGTCATTATTCCTGGTTTTCTAAATTATTCCTCCATGTGTACCAATGCACCACGGAATCGGAAGTGTACCCCGGGTGTTCGTAGCCTAAAACCACTCGGGTTTCTTCTTGAAGTCCTTCAGTCTCGAACCATTCTTCTGCTCGTTCAATTCCGGTCTTTTATTTCCGAAGCGTACGTTTCCCTTTGAACCCTCAGTATTTCTAGGCGTTTACGCAAAAAAATATAATCGAATCCCTGAACGTATAATGTGGTGTTTCGAACGCTTTGGAAACTATGGTACACAAGTTTTAATCTTTCAGCCACTTCTAACATTAATATTAACAGAGCAGAATAGAAGGACGATGTGACGGGTTTTTGTTAATAACCATCCATGGTACAGTAGCGACAGTACGTGCTTTTTTCTATAAACATACTCGACAATATCCGCAACTACGTAACCACCTCCAGGAAAGAGGACGTGTTCCATTACCAAGCTCATGTTTTGTTCGTGCTTTATGGACAGATGCAACGCAACTCAACAGGACACAATAAACAACTTTCGTAAGATTCCGTTTTGTCAACTTAACACGCATGTTTCAATTACACATGCAGAAAATTCATTACAAGCACATCATCGTGAATTCATCATTGTTTCAACCGTTCAAATGTTTCCTTCCTAACATGCAGTCACCACACGCATAATGTGTGTTTTAAGTAAAAGCAAAACACACGACGACCCTTACAATCAGTATTTTTAGAAATTATTTCACCAATGACTCATTTAGTGTTAGATGTTTCTCACACTACACGCACCTGCACGAAAATGAAGCCGATGATAACATCCATTTCCAGCCTTTTCGTTCAAAACTATTCCATTCCAAAAGAGGTTTTGCCGGTATGTAATAAAACATCGTTGCTTTCCGGTAACACGCAAACACACACACACACACACATACACACAGCGACGCACCACCTTAAAGCTGAAGACGAAAACAAACGCCTCAAGCAATGGTTTCCTAAAACGACGCATGAAAATGAAACAACGTGTGTGAAGCATCGGCAGCACCAAAGCCCAACACACCAGCCAGTACTGCTTTTGGTGAATGGAAACGAAGCATACTAATGCACACACATACACGGCGATCGATGCCCCTAACACACACCACCCATCCCACACTTCCGACAACCTCCACATACACATATCGATGATTTTCTCACATATATTTTAAAACTGAGTCTCGGCCGCCCTTCCTCACAAGTGCGTCGCCGTTTGCTTCATTCTCTTCTAGGCCACACCGGAATGATTCATTAAATTGCGAAGCGAAACGCTTTACAAGCTACATTCGAACCGATGGAGGTGTTTCGCAGCTAGAAACAAGTCCTACGATTGCTTGAGCAGTAGTAGCAGAAATGTGATCTTTTGACAGACAACGGGCCAACCTACACACACGCCCGTTTGCATTATCGAACATCGAACGCAAGGCCAATGGCAGTTACTTCGGATGAAACTTATTATGTCCAATTTAATTTTCCATGTGTATGTGTGTGTGTTTTGGTGGAAATTTTTTAATGGAAAAAAATTACAACCACTTACCGTAAATTCTATCCGCTCGCTTGCATTTCTTTTTTCGAACACGCTTTTTTTTCCTCTAATTTGGAAGGTTCAATAATGGATTGGTTATCTGCAGCCGGATGGATGGATGGATCACGGGTCAAGAGGTTCATGCAAAAGAAAAACCTTACCCACATCTCTCCATTGCAACGAATTCAAGATGGACTGCTGCTGGAGTGCCTGTTCCCATTTCCACATTTTTCGAAAATTAGAACGCCAGAAAAGCGGAAGGGCATGGCAAACGATTTCGGTCCATCATTACCTGTACTTCGCATACGTTAGTTATAGCTACTTTCTAGACTTTCAAGACTCGGTACGATCGATTTGAAAATGACACAGCTATACGTTTGAAACAACTCCAGTAATTGTATTCCAGAGTACAAACTGTGTAAACTTTTTCTTTTTGGAAACACAAAAAGAAACCTTCATTCTCCTAAAAACACCAACGGGGCACACACACACACTATACCTTCGTTTTGTTTGCATTATACGGGCCATTTTCGCAGCTCGCTTAGAAGTTGAAGCTGCTTGTGTTTATGTTTGCTCAAGATGTTACTCATCTAGCCATGCTGCTGCTTCACTGCTGCTATCGATCAACAAAAATAGAAAAACAGATATGTTGTGTAGATATGTTCTTACAACTCTTTCGATGCGTTTCCAGATCAATGATCTACTTAGTCGGAGTTTTGGGGGGATTCTTCATGGAGAGTGTTACGAGTGGATTGCCTGTCCAAATGATTGATAACACATTTGCATCAAATCTTGGAGCTTGTACAACGCGAGAATGCCCTTTAAATCAAATTACAGTCAACTTCTTTATAACGCACAATGAATATTTTTGCTGATAATGAAAAATTTTAGGTAAATTTTGATCAATCCGAAGTTGCATGGGAACAGACATCTGCAAGATCTTCCTTTCTTCTTAACAATTTTACTATAGAAAAATGCTATAACAAAAAACATAAAAACATTCTGTAAACATATCGAAATGAGGTCAATTTCTTGTCCATTGCTGGGTTGAACAACCAACTCGCATAACATTGCAACAGGAATATTGAATTCTTTGCGATAGGTTTTCAACTGGCTAAAGAAAGATGTGACTATAGAATAATTTAAAGAATTTTGTTGAATAAGCGGATCGAACAATGAAGTTGTTTAAACACAAAGATTTGATATTGTAATCAGAAGATACCAACGAACATGTGCAAGGAAAGATTGCTCATCATTGAAACTTTGGTAGATAAAAACAGTCCCCTAGTGTTCTCTACATAAATGCGGATGTTTGAATTCTTGTAGAGCTTTACTTTCAGCCTATAAAAACTAACATTTCTGTGCTGATCTTTAACAAAATCTATAGTTTTGCCATCTTTTCCTGGAAGTTTTTAAATGTTTTGATAGCCCTAAGTTTCTATGCCATAAAATTTTCTATAATTTTCCATAATGTTTTTATTATGCATATTAAATTAATACAGTATTTTAAATAATAATTACGAATTAAGCCGCATTTCTTTCAAATTGTGTGGAAAAAGACTCCCGCACAACGAGTTTTTCCTTTAAAGACTAAAATACTGGAACACTTTAAACTCCTTATCAGAGGATTGTCTGAATTCTAACTTCGATCGGGCTAATTTTATGTCTTGAGCATAAATTCCCCGTTACTATTACACAATCAAACGCACCGTGTGTATCATCAACTGAAAACTCATCACCGTCCACCACCGACAGCCACTAGAGTCTAACTCGTTTCTGCAATGCAGTCAGTGATCAATAGAAAAGGGAATGCGTGTGCTATTTGCATGCCAAACCCGACACCCCCCTTTGGCATTTACTGTTATATATCGCAAGCCGGTGATCTGGCCTGAAAATGCGATCGTACGATCTTAGCAAGCTTACCAACGGCAAAGGCAACGAAAAACTAAGAAAGCCCGATCTTACCAGCCATAGCAGCATATCGTCCATCCCTCAGGTTACATGACGAAACGATTAGGTTCATTTTACACCAGGTTCACGTTTGAGTGAGCAAAAAACCAAAAAAAAAAAACACCACCACAGCCTCCTTCGACCACTCTGCTCTCACGTCCCTCATCGTTCGAGGATGCGATTCCGAAAACCGGTTCACCATGGCGGTACACAATGGCGGTGTGAGTGCGCGCCGGTGCTTTTGGGGTTTCCCCCTGCTCGAAGTGACGGGGGTCCGCCGTCCGTACGACTGTTGAGAAGGGACCGAAGACGCCGTCCATCGGGCAGAGAAGCAGCCAAGCAGCCCCACGGTGATACGAAAATGTAAGGTAAATGCAAGAGCTACGGCTGCTGTTCGGTCGGCCATAAAAGTGGAATGAACGGCGACTGGAACCATCCGGTTGGGAGAAAACGTGTACGAGCGAGCGAAAGAGCATACATATGCACAAGCCTCGCAAACGCTTGTGCTAGACGAGTGCGAACAATCGGGCCCGTTCGGATGAGCATACGAGAACAGACCGGGGGGTCAGGGAAGGTGGATGAAAACAGGCCAGAAGAAAAACTTGTTTCGCCACAAGGCAGCGGCAGCGTGCGGCCAGCCAGAGAAGCCTACCTTGAATGAAGACAACCGAAGATATGCGTCGAAGGTACTGCTGCTGCTGCTGCAGACGAATTCCAGGCGGTAGGCAGGTTGTGTGCAGGAGGCGTTCTTCTGCTCAGGTGATGGGACGGTGATGAACACGCGATGAGCAGGAATTTCAAAGGTGAGCTTGAGTTCACCCTCTTCTGCTGCTGGGACGTGCGCTGATGATCGTGAGGCTTTGTTGCTGGCCTGCTTTTGCTGCACTCAACCCACGTCCACCTAGAGATATCCTCAAGATTTATCCAAAGCGCAACAACGATCACACTTTTGCTGCTGCTTGCAAACAACTACTCGCTCACTTTCTCTATTCTCTCGCTTCCCGGAACTGACGCAAATACACTGCTGCTTTCAGAACGACTTTTCAAATCACTTATAAATTATTAAAACACATTACTTCCTTACGGGTCACACGTATATACACACATTAAACGACACACCTTTCGCGCGTTGCCACTGCACAAACCGATTCACAGATGAACGAATACACAAAACTACTTGCTTAAAATGGACAGACTACACGACAAACAACATTTTTAGCTGAACTGCTGAAACGAAAGCAAAAAATAACACATCTCAGTAGGTTGCGCTGGCTGCTTCCGCTTCCGCGGCTTCGTCAACAATGATCCTCTCCACTGGGCAATAGAAATGGCGAGGTAAACAGCTAGCCAACACTCGCTGACCGCTGGCTTGCTCAACACCATATCGTAGCACTATTGAGAAGACAATTAGATCGCACATCCGAAGTAGTCACATGAGCCACACGCAAAATTGCTACAGCTCCCATAGCTAGAGCTCTCTGCAACAAAACTGCAACAGCGCAACCACACTTCTTCAAAGCACTCTAGGCTTGTTTTCTGTATTTTTTTTTTTCAATTTCCACCACTCACACTCCACAGAATGCACTTTACTTCGTCTGCTTCTTCAACGACGGTATGCGCATGCATGTGTGTGACACCTGTGCATTGTGTCAGGGCAATTCAAGGTGCAGCGAAAATGCCGTTACTTTCACCAGAACCAATTGTAAAAACCATTCTACCTTGCTACGTCGGAACGGGACCCGATCGTCTCACACACTCTCTCGCTCTTTGCACCTTTCGTCCAACACTTTGCGTCGTGGAACGTGAAGCAGCACCGAAAAACGCGCGATGCTCGCTGAAAGTAAATAGAGAATGCACAGCAAAAGAGCTTCGCTAATCCGTGTACGAGTTTTAACCGTTGCGCTGGTTCGAAAGCCCACTGTGAATTCCCACACAGCAAAGTGGTGGGCGAGTGTTTTTGACAGATTTCGCCGCAACGCTGCGCTCTTGCGTTACCCAGACGGCAACGTGGTGAACTTTTGATGCGATTCTCCACACGCGCGGCTTTGGATGTTTACAAACCATACCCATTCTATTTTGACTATGATAAAATAACTTAGGAATTTATGTAAAGTATTTCGAATTTGTTAGTTACAACACACTTTCAAGATAGTCCAAGCTCGATAAGAGAGCTGTGTAAATCCGATTAAATACAAATCCTTACATATTTTTACATATTTTTCCAGTCTTGCAAATAATTTTTTTAGAAAAGTGGGAAATTGCACACGAATGAAATGTCAGCAAACCAAATTTGAGGTGCTACTTCTTTTTTGATGCAATTACGTCTATTTTCAATGTAGTGGCCCGGTGGCGTGGGTTTAAAGTGATCTCAAAGCGAAGAAAAATATAAAATCACTTATGTAATAACCGCAATTTATTGACCCCATGGGTACCACTGTGCGAGTTGCAATATGACATTATGTCCATAGGAGACGACAGTGTGCTGCGCAACTGACAGGTAGAGAGAAGCACATTCGTTACTGGACCGTCGTACAGGCAACTTCTTCAGTCTTTAGTTCGTCTGTCTTCGGTCCTTCTGCCTTCAGTTCTTCTGCCTTCAGTTCTTCAGTTCTTCAGTTCATCAGTTCAGTGGTGTATAATAAAGCGCGTCTTTACACTTATGAGAACCTGAAATCATCAACATTCTAATCTTCCGTGGCCCTCGATCTTCAAAGCGAAAAAAATACAATCATCTTCTTCTTCTTCTTTTTCCTTGGCACTACAACCTCGTGAGGTATTGGCCTGCCAGCTATTGCTAGTTTTCTGTGACTAAGTTTTACCCGTAGCTGGATAGTCAGTCCTGCGTACGAGGAACATGGTCATGGTCTACGGCCTTAAAATCCGGTGGCCGAGATGATTAAAGCCAACCATTTTCACGTAGAATGGGGAATCGCATGCCAACAGGACCGTTCCCACGTAGCACAGATTATCCAACTACGTGATATCAATACAGGGTTTCGATCCATATAATTGCACATTTCATCCGATATCGCGCAAGTTTGAATCACTTCCCAAGCGGCACAAAATGGTTAAACGACTTCTGAACGGGGTCGTTTAGACTAAAGCTTTGGTCTGAACGGAATGTAAAACGACCACGTTTAGCAGTGGTTAAACGACTAAACTTTAAAGTTTGCGAAAAGAATAAAAGCTTTTCAACAAAGCTTTCAACATTTTGAACTTTCAAGAATTGAATTGAACATAAAAATTTTCATTATTTTATTTTATACAAAGTGCTTGGCACTATATTAATTCATGAAACAACATTATGGACTATTTTTGAGGTTGTTGTTTGTAACGGGATTACGACAACTAGTTTTCTTCAAACCTTTCAAATTAATCCGACTTTTAGCGTGTTTCAGTTTTAATTTAAAAAATCTTGCTACTTCTTCTTCCGTTGCTTCATGAAATTTTGTGTTGCCAATTTTTTTAAAAAGTTTTAGCACATTTACATACACTCGAAATGGTATTTTTGGACTGTTAGTGGGTCCACCTTGCCAGCTACACAACGCAAAAAAATGTGGATCGAAAACATTGTCCCGAGCTTCGTGCAATCTGTTATTAAGATCGCCACGTGTATTAATGTCACTAAGCCATGTAGCAACACTCTCAAAATGATTTTCATCGTTCAGTCGCTCTTCAAAAGCATCTAATGCCTCCTTCGAAATGATTTTTTCAAAGGCTTCAAATGAACGCCGGCTACTTTTACCAGCACAAGTAGCTTCGCAAACCGATTCCACCATCACCTGCAACTCCATAATTTTTTTGCTCTGCTTTTTGATGACATCGTTCAAATCACGTTCGCGTAAGATTTGCGCCTGTTCGATTGCTGATATCTTCAACGATAGTTTCTCTAGCTCTGCTAATAGAATATCTTGCTTTTCGTTCATTTGTACCAGTAGTTTATACAAAACGGTGTCATCGTTATTGCCTTCGATTGACACTGATTGGGCACAATCTTGTGCAACATCTTCATTTGAACTACTTGCTTCAACCAATAGATCCTCGAATCCGTCCATGGGTAACACATCAATTTCTGTAAAACCATTTTCGGATTCCATTTTCAATATAGAAGCTGTAATAACAAATAAATTTTTGAGCTCTAGTAGGGTGATGCGTTGATTGCACTGTAAATCTTGCACTCGGTGTAAGCTTGCACTCTTTATGCGTGCTTTCCGCTTAGAATAGCAAACGATGAACGTGTAAGCTCTAGTGCACTTACCCTTCAGTGCAGTGAAATAGCAAAACTGTTAAAAGAATTCCATCAATTTTGCAGTAGACGAACGTCGTGGTCTCAACTCCTGGGCTGATGGTAAGTAAAACTCGCTTTATAAAAAAGATTTCCTCTCTTCCCTTTCCAGTACAGCACATGGACAACTTGACAATCTGCTATGGAAACGTTCGAAGCTGTACTGGTGTCGAGAGAAAAAAGCAGAGCCTGCTTGAAAGAAAAAAATGACATAAAAATAAAATGACAATAAAATGAAAAAAAAAAAAACGGAACTATGAACTGTAATTTTTTTCATCAAGTAGCCCTTTTTTGACCTGTTTTTTTATTCATCTTCACTGTGAGCTTCTCACTATTCATCTTGATTCACTTCACAATCATTTGATAGCTCACTGCTGGCAATGGTCAATTTCTTCTTCACATTGACCTCGAATCGGACCACAACAAAAAATTGCCAGTTTTTAACCGTCTAAATGTCATTTGGGTTGTTGTCAAGGCAGTACCAGGCGATTCTGATAGATGGCGCTGTTCAAATCAAGTAGCGATAACCGAGACAATTCGAATTTGTTAGTTACAACACACTTTCAAGATAGTCCAAGCTCGATAAAGGGCTTATTACACGGGAGTTTTTTCCGTCGACTGATTTTGGCTTCTATCTGTCAATATAGGTTTCTGACAGAAAAATGCTCTCCGCTCGTGTAATAACACATTTGGACTCGATATGATTTTTATGCTTAAAATTTTGAAATGGTCAACCATATGCTGATGGCAACAATTTTCGAGTGTTACTTATGTGTTTCTACATTGCTTAGCATTGATTCCACTTGTAAAAAAACAAAACAACTGTTTGTGACAGATATTTGCCACCCAAAACGAAATCGGAATTGTGCTGCTGAATTCCGATTTTCGGACCGGCAGATATCTGTCAAACGCGTTTTGAAGGATAGACGACAAAACCGATGACAGCATTTTCCCCCGTGTAATAACCCCTTAAGAGAGCTGTGTAAATCCGATTAAATACAAATCCTTACAGCAGTAATACAGGCACTCACCTTAGGCTGACTCCACATTACGCGCGTTTTGCCGCGGGCGCGTAAAACGCGCTTGGTTTATGTCAGTTTTGAACCAGTTCAGCTGTCAAGCTCTAAATAAACGGTGCGCAATCTCAAGATTGCGCTAAATTGTTCTGTCAAAAGATTTATTCATTTGGCGTAGTTAACCCATGCGTATAAAAATGTTTACACTTTTCGACCGTTGTTTTGATTGTAAACCGTAGAGATGCTTGTGTTAGCTCACGACTCATTTTTTAAATGGGAATAAACGCACAACAAAATGAATGAAACGACTGTTTATTTGTTTGTTTACAAGGCACACGATAATAGGTCTACACATTAGGCGCGTTTTACGCGCCTGTTTGTCAACTCAACTGACAGCTCAAGAGCAGGCGTGTTTCACGCGCCCGCGGTAAACGCGCGTAATGTGGAGTCAGCCTTACGATGTGAACGGCAAATTTTTGCGGTCTTGATATGTATTTCACTATCGATCAAGTATTTCCATTCCATACATATTTTTTCCAGTCTTGCAAGTAATTTTGGAGAAAAGTGGGAAATTGCACACGAATGAAATGTCAGCAAACCAAATTTGAGGTGCTACTTCTTTTTTGATGCAATTACGTCTATTTTCAATGTAGTGGTCCGGTGGCGTGGGTTTAAAGTGATCTCAAAGCGAAGAAAAATATAAAATCACTTATGAGAACCTAAAATCATCAACTTTCTAATCTTCCGTGGCCCTCGACCTTCAAAGCGAAAAAAATTACAAACATTCACGACCATCTGTGATTTTTAAGTTTGAAATCTTTCATGGTCTTCTTCTTCTTCTTCTTCTTCCTTGGCACTATAACCTCGTGAGGTCTTGGCCTGCCAGCTATTGCTAGCTTTCTGTGACTAAGTTTTACCCGTAGCTGGATATTCTGTCCTGCGTACGGGGAACATGGTCATGGTCTACGGCCTTAAAATCCGGTGGCCGATATGATTAAAGCCAACCATTTTCACGTAGAATGGGGAATCAATGGGGAATGCCTACAGGACCGTTCCCACGTAGCACAGATTATCCAACTACGTGCTATCAATACAGGGTTTCGATCCATATAATTGCACATTTCATCCGATATCGCGCAAGTTTGAATCACTTAGCATAGATGTGCAATCCAGGGTTTCGATCCATATAATTGCACATTTCATCCGGTATCACGCAAGTTTGAATCACTTAGTATAAATCTGCAATCCATTGACGGCGAAATTCGGTTGCTGAGAAGGTATTTGCAAAAATAACAGAGCAAATGTTAATCATATAGGGGATTTTACGAACACAGCGGCGAGAAGTTGCAATCGGTTACCTGTCAAATCAGTTCAATCTTTCAACCCTATAAGTGTCAGTCATTTGTTTACTGTGTTCGTAAAATCCCCTATATGATTAACATTTGCTCTGTTGTTTTTGCAAATACCTTCTCAGCAACCGAATTTCGCCGCCAATGGATTGCACATCTATGCTGAGTGATTCAAACTTGCGTGATACCGGATGAAATGTGCAATTATATGGATCGAAACCCTGTAAAACAAATAACTGATTACATATGTGTTTGTAATTATATGCTAGTCCCGGCGTAGCTCAAAGTACTTTACATACACCGATGCGCACAGTTCTGTCCTGCAGTTAATGGATCAAAAGCTGATTAATAGCAAGTTAAAGGGTTCAGGAGTTCCAATGCTCTTTACAGACAAGCAATGTCAAATTAAAGCACCTATTTGATAAGCAGGGCGCAAAGGAGCGTCGGTGCATGATTTAATAAAAGTACTGTCGAACAAGTATTAATTATATACTCATTATTTTCATAATTGCAGATAGGATAGTCAAACAGGGAATTTTTTATATATTAAGATGTTATTGAATACTTACAATCAAAGGTATTAAAAAAATCTGAATTCATCGTATCATCCTATCACGTGATAAAAACAAAAAACAGTTATATCAGTAATTAAAAACCATGTCCATCGCAGATGGATATTGGCTCACTGTTCAGTACTTGTTTAGCTGAGACACAAACCAATTCGACCAACTGGCAAGCTATAAATTTCTCGTATATCGGGTTTTTGTCCATGATATTGCTGATTGTTCTGAATTTTGCTACGATCCTTCCAAATCATAAAATTAAGAAAAAATAATAATGATTTATCAAGATACCTCAAGCTAAGTTGCACATAAAAATGTATCAAATTTGATCTCATGCTTGTTAATAATCCTGCAATAATGTAAAAGACCACCACTATAACCGATTTTTCTATCATCTTTTCAACACTATTCGTTGTTCACTGTTCAACACTATACACAAGTTAATAATCCTTGATCTACTTACTACACAAGCAGATAATAATCATAACCATTCCAAAATCATTTTGTTTTGCAATTCGATTGCATGCCTTTCATCTCATTTCACCGCAGAACGTCAGTTCCTGTCGGTTGTGTAAAAATGAAAGTCAGATAACAAACAAAACAAAAAGCAAAAGTTTACCCCCTCTTGTAATCAACAACATGTTCAACACCCAAAGATCTTCACCGAAGCGGCGGGCGGGTGAATCCAGCGAAAGTAATGACCGGGCTAATGAGCAGGGTAAAATGTTTGGCCGTCGCTTTCTTGATTTTTGCACACACACACGCACACAGAAACACACAGAGGACAAAAGAAAAAAAAAAACAATGTCCGTCCTTTTTATACATTTCTGCCCCCTTTTTGAAATGCTTTTGACCCTTCCAACCGGAACTTCCGCCCAAGATTGGATGGAAAAAGGTGACCAGGAAATCAGGTGAAGTACTTTATAGCTTGTGCTCACTTCGCCTTTTACACGGGTGCGAGCCGTAGCAATATTTAAAGGTTTCGCTTTATTATCTGGGTTTTGTATCTTTTTTTCTATTTCCCTTGGCAAAAATATTTGTGCAATTAAAGTTACGACGAGGCTGAGTACAAAGGAAATGCAAAAACAAGTGTTTTAATAGTGTTGTTCTCATATTATTCTTTCTAATTAGTTTCCTCTTCATAGTATTAATGTTTCCTTCTTAAATATTAATGAAATCGCTTTGATACTTTTTTTAAATTGATAGATTTCAATGAGATTATCAAAATTCGATATCAAGATTATCCTAAAATGTATTTTAATGTATAAATCATGTATTGAAACATTGGACAGAGTTAAAATGATCATCCAATTATCATGTTTGGCGTGCAACCAGCAGTTAGTGTCTCGCAGGATGCAACGAAATTCACCTCGATCCCAGATGCTACATTCTCGCCCGAGCACCTGCACCAGTTTCCTGTCGGCCAATAACCACACCAAGACAGAATCATAATCGAAACGCTGTTACGAACAAAGCACGTACTTGTCTTACGATCAAACACCCCGAGGAAATCAAGGTCGGAGTGGAGCTAATTGAATTGTTCGCGTCCTGTTCCTTTTTCACTTCGTTCCGGGTGCACAGGCACGGGTCTTCCGATACACATAGTTCTAGCAGTTACTATACTATTCGAAGAAACGCCATTTCGCAAACGACAAGGAAACGGATATTGAAAATGTTTATTTTGTTCGAAGAAATAATTCAAACCCAACGATCGATAAGCTATTTATATTGATCGAGTTATAACGGCGCAACGAAGTGAAGTGAAAATACTTCTAATGTATGTTGTCAATTTAAATTGTCAGTAAAGCGTTTCGCAGCATTTAGTCCAAAAACGTACTCAAAAAAGATGGCTCCTTTCTACTCACGTTGCACACAACAAGGAGGCTCAAGCGCACGAGAGGCCTTTGTTTTAAAATGTTCGACAGTCTATTAGCATGAAAAAACACCCCAAGTGCGCGCGTAATTTCGATCATAAAACTAACAAAAAGCATAAAATGGTATACGACCGTTGGCGACATTTACAGTTCCGGCCTGGGGACTTTGGCTCACACATGAGTGACTTTTGCGTACTTTCCTTTGGCTATTGGCGAGAAGACATGGACACGTTGGCTACCATCTAACATCCTCACTCTGTCACTCTTCCTGTGTCTCCCTCTCTCTCACTACCGGGTCATATTTCAAATGGCAACTTTTTTGGCAACCGTTCTTCGACAAACCTTTTACGGATGAATGCTTTTAAAATTTTGTCTTTAATTACGACAAATGCGTTTGGCGCCTTGTCAACATCAATATTCTTGACGCACTTTTTTTCGTACATTGAAAAACTTTCAACCCATGCTTTGCTTTACTGCATTGCATTTCGATCCCGGGAACTAAGCTGCATATATGTACGGTTGTGATCTGAACGTTGATAAGGGGCTATGTGCAAGAGTTGTGGAAGAAATAGGTCACATTCTGTAGTTTCTAGATGTATGTTCGGTGGCATTTCTTATAGTTGAAACGTTTACCTGTCAAACAAGAATTTAATAATCTAGTCTAGACAATACGACCATCCCTCATCATAAAAAAGTCCTCCAGTCCTGCATTTTGGAAACATGGAACACCAGGATAATTTATTTTAACTTTAGACAGTCTTGCGCCAGGGAGACGGACTTGCTTGCCCTGGCGCTAGAGAGGGCCATCCGAAACTCGGAGGTGGAAACTTCGAGGACCATCTTCTATAAGTCACTCCAGATCTTGGCATACGCTGATGACATAGACATCATTGGTTTGAGGCTCTCCTATGTAGCAGAAGCTTACCAAAGGATCGAGCATGCGGCACTGAACCTCGGGTTGGAGATCAACGAGACAAAAACCAAAATGATGGGCGATGTACAGATAAGTGATCGCACCTTCGAAGTCGTCCAAAGCTTTACCTATCTGCGGTCAAAAGTCAGCACAGATAACAACATAGACGTTGAATTGGGTGCAAGGGTGCTGGTTGCCAACCGATCATGCTATGGCCTGAAGAAACTTCTTACTTACTTACTTACTTATCAGGCGCTACAACCGCTTCGCGGTCTTGGCCTGCTGCAACAATCCTCGATACCGCTCACGGTCTAGCGCCGTCGTCTGCCAATCCATTATCCCGGCCGTTCTGGCGGACGCATCAACGCCATCACTCCATCTCAGTTTGGGCTTCCCACGCCTCCTCTGTCCGTGTGGACGGCCTAAAAGGACTTTACGGGCTGGGTCGTCCGGTGCATTCTCATGACATGACCAGCCCACCGGAGCCTGGCGAGCCCAATTCGCTGCACGATGGTAAGATCACCGTACAGCTCATAGAGCTCGTCATTGTAGCGGCTCCTCCATTGTAGCGGCTCCTCCATTCCACACATACGGGGCCAAAAATCCTTCTGAGCATCTTCCTCTCGAACGCGGCTAAGAGGGTTTCGTCAGTTTTGGACAGAGTCCATGTCTCAGAGGCGTATGTGAGTACTGGGGCTATAAAGGTTTTGTACAGTCCCAGCTTCGTCCGTCGCGACAGGTATTTTTAGTGGAGAAGTTTCCTCAGGCTGTAGTATGACCGGTTGGCAGCCAGCACCCTTGCGCGCAATTCAACTTCTATGTTGTTATCGGTGCTGACTTTTGACCCCAGATAAGTGAATTTTTGGACGACTTCAAAGGTGCGATCACCTATCTGTACATCACCCCTGCGTAAATCAGTGTTTGTTAGCAGGGCCGCTGGTGGTGCCACCATCATTTTGGTTTTTGCCTCGTTGATCTCCAACCCGAGGTTCAGTGCCGCATGCTCGATCCTTTGGTAAGCTTCTGCTACATAGGAGAGCCTTATCGTAAATAACTAACGTAATAATATGTAAAAGATCCTACATTACATCTCAATTTTAATACAATAGTTCTATTAATGTCTCCTAGTCCGTTCGTCTTCTTGGTGTTGCTTGGACCTCATGTGTGTCAACGTTAATAAATGCTCTGTTATATCGTTCCATAGTAAGAGATCACCAACAATGTATAACTATGAACTAGATCAGGTATGTCAAACTGGCGGCCCGCTTAGACTTTAGATGCGGCCCGCGAACATTACTAAACTGCATATATAATTGATTGTAAGATATCGAAGATAATCTTTTATACATTTTTGAAAAGTATTTAGTTGAACCATATTGATTTTCTTATTAAGATCAACTTTGCAGCCCGCAAATTATCGGAAATGTGTAGATGCGGCCCGCCAAAGAAATGAGTTTGACACATCTGAACTAGATGAAAATTCAATTCCTCGAAACAATGTGGTGCGTGATTTAGGAGTTTTGTTAGATATTAGGTTGACACTGCAAAAAAAAACACTGCGATGTCATTGCGTCTAAAGCGTTCCCTTAGTTAGCCCTTGTCTTACGCGTAGGCAAAGATGTTAAGCAAAATTTCGTACATAACTCTTTTTTGTACTATTGTTAGACGAACACTAGAATTCACCAACATTATTTGGAATCCAGCACAACAATACCGTACCGACAGACTAGAATCTATCTAGAAGAAATTTACTCGTACACTATTTTACCTGCTACCATGATCCCGTGATCTCTCATATCGATCTAGGAGCTTTCTATTCGGACTGGAATCTCCCCAACCACACGAATGACGGCTCAGTTTGTTTTCTTGTATAAGCTTACTACCGGAATCAGGCGTCAGGCTTCACACGGCAGGACCGGGGTTCAAGTCTCATCTGGGTCGTACCTCCATAGTGAGGACTGACTATCCAACTATGCGGTAACAATAAGTCTAGTAAGCCAAAAATGGCAGGCATGACTTAAGAGGTCGTTAGGCCAAGAAAGAAGAAGAAGACTAGGTATTTACGGTTCCGACCTCTTTACACTATCAAATCAACATAAATCATCATTCAAATGAACATAAATCTGTTCCAACGAACCACTTCTAAAAATCGTACATGCGTACGATTGTATGAACTACTCTGTAGATTCTAGTTAATCAATAACCTTAAAACAATTTGGCGAGCCATCTAAAACGAAATTGTTTATTTTTTTTGTTTTAGTAAATAACGATTCATGCTCTGTTACACGCACCAGTAACTTTCGTGTAACTTTATGACAAATAAAAAAAAATGTCAAAACATTTACAATAATAAAATCTATTCCAATAACAGCGAAATCTAACAGCGCTACAATTAAACACTAACGAACAATAAAATAAATGGAGAGAACAATTTAACTTTTAAGTTGTGATTGATAGTTTCAATTTCAAAAGCTCTCTTGAAAGCTTTTTTGTTAGCTATGCCCATTCAATCACGGCCAGAGTACCAATCAATTTCGACAAAAATAATACTCTATAGTTGCATGAAATCTCTCTACAATATAATCAATTTTTATTTATCCACACGAAGCGTTCGTGGATTTCAACAAAACAAAACCAAAAGAACAACAGAATGCAAAATGTGACCCATTAAGCCGACGCCAGTGTGACATGTTTAATACGTAATTGGAATATCTGGTTGAAGCCGCATTCTACCGCCAATAAAACGGTTTAAACGGAAAAATCATGAATCAAAATATTTGGCAAAATTATCAATTCACGTGCCCGTGTATCGAGATGGAATGCAAAATGCAAAAAGGCACCTTTGCCAGCCGATAGCAATCGCTGGGAAAACAGAAAAACAGACGACTAAAAGATGTATGGGCCAGTTGGCTTCGTTTGGATCGCGCTGTTGCTGTTCGATCATATTTTCCGTTGATTGATTTATGCTGTAATTTGAGAATTCGTTGTGGCATCGTGCACAAAGGAGGACGTAAAATCGATTCTATGAAAATAGAAGCGAATGGAGTTGAAACTAAATACTGTTAACAGGGAATGGACAGGAAAACGGACACTAGTGGCTTGAAGTTATCGAACGCAAGATTTGTATGCATTGCTTAGATTAGCTGAACTAGTTATTGGTTTATTGCTTTTTTACAGAGTGGTATTACTGTATTATCTTCAGCTTCATTCGCATTAACAGCATCTCTAATGTCGCTGTTCTTGTCTGTACCAGAATATTAATATTAATTTAAACGAAATAAATATCTCACCCACCGACTTCCCCACAGTTCATTTATATTTGCACCCAATTCTGCAAATCTTGTTGCGAGCAGCCGTGCAATCTGTCACCTTGATATACGTACAATTGTGCGAATGCGAAATTGAATATCTTCTTGCTGGACGAAATACTGCGAATGGTACACCGGGACCATTCCGTAATGCCGATGTGATTTGTTTAGCGTAAAAGCTTCCGAAGCTTCAGATGCCACTACGCTTCCTCGAGGTTGGGATAGAACCACCACCGCAGACATTACAGTTTGCCCATCAATATCAATAAAGGTGACACATTCATGTTTATTTAGGCATGGCTGAACGAGCACCAGCAGCGAGCGGTGGCACGGAGGGGACGGTGACGTAATAAAAAGCGAAGAGAAATGGTACCATCTTGGTGAATCGACCGGAAGAATTTGCCACACACTCACACACACACATACACACAACATCTAGCGTATTGAGATGTTTGTCTGTTGACGATGTTGGTAGACTAGGTCGTAATGTAAAGTGATTGAAACACCTGCTGCTGCTGCGTTGAGTTGCTGCTAAAGAACAGTGTGAATGATAATGTGAGTGTGCGGTACAGGTAGCCGTCTGTTTACTTGTGCTGTGTTCTGTGTGTACATTGAAGGGCGAATGTAATGTTGTTGCTCTCGAAATCATCATAGGCAGCATAAATTGGATAAACAATGGTGGAATTCATTCAGCGGCATATCAAAACTCCAGTAGACTTGTGGCGAACTAAAGCACTTCGTAAAACCTTAGTACCTTTCGTGTATGTCTACCTAACAAATAACAAGATCTCTTAGAGGAGAAGTGCCTTGGAATGGTGAGGATCCTTGGACGGTCGAACACGCGAAATACCCACGTTTCGAATGATTTCGAAATACCCACGTAGTTCTTGGTTATATCGTCAGATTTACTCAGACGGATTTAGTTAGACGGTTAGACGAATTCTCGCATTGGGACGACTAGCGATACCTTCGAGTTGCCACGAGATTTATTTTTCTAATGCCTAAATGGCATCTTTTCTGGCGCATCTTTTTGTAGCGATTGCTACGGTTAATGTGTTGTTTATTATTTTGTACGCCTAAAACTATGCAATTCTATGTTTCGTTCATAGCCTCTTTACTGTATATCTACACTGCATCAAGATCAATGCGATCGCGCACCGTTTAAGCTAATACTTGCGTTGACACTATGGTAAAATGGTATGATAAAAGATCAATTGCCCATTTAATCGCGCACTGTTCAACTACTTTTGTATATCTATCACAACTGATTCTGATTGTCGCGTTCGCAACAACGACGCTATTTGGACGATTTGGAGGATAAGGTTGGATGACGAGGTCCTTTCGACGACCTAATCTCTAATAAGATAATAAAAATAAGGGATCCTAATCCTGTGAAATTCTTTAGACGACGTGGACTTGGTAGACGAGGTCAAAATGGACGATTTAGATCCTTAACCTTAACCACGACGAGATCTCTTTAACGAAAACTGACAACATTACTCCATAACAAGATTCAAGTAATAATTGTCATTTGACCAATAACCTTTTTTAGATTATTCGATTGTTGTTAATTGCAGTCGACTGGATACGTTTTACTATACACATAAATGTCATAGCGGCTGTAAACGAATATTTGTGTTACTGCGTATACTCATTAGTTTTCGTAATATCTCTGTAGTACACGGTTGGTACTTTTGATGGTATTTGGTGAGACTAAAGCTTTCTTTTTCGAATACTGGTTTTTATTACAGAAGTACCATAATTAAGCCTCTCATGCGTTATCCAGCTACAGTTGTAATCAACTTCGGAAGTTAATATACTTTCTACTATCTAACTAACAACTGTAACAATTCCATTCGAACGGAACTATCTTGCAAACTTTCATTCTACATTGTACGACACTATCGTTCGCTTGTCGTGAATAGTACAAAGCTCTTAACTTCTGTGAACAAAATTTTAGATAAAGTCAAAGTGTTGCAACCTACCCAAACTGTCCGGTGAGCGAGAAAGCTTGAAACAACAAGCCAAATCAAGGGACCATGTTATCAGACGGAAACTTTACTAACAGATAGCCCCGACCACTCCCGTGCAGGCTGTGGCGAGTTCGATGGCACACAGCCGAAAATTTATGATACAACTTTGGCACCCCCTCGATTGTTTCCATAAAAGTTAACTGGGCTTGAGTAATGAGTTGCTGAACTTACGTGTGCCGAGGACAATCGAACGGTGGCTGTGACATCCGTCCGAGACCAGAGACTTGTACGAGTGTCTCCAGCGGCTACAACAAATCGCCAACGTGCCCTTCAAGACGCGGCCATAGAACAACTTTCGACTTTCGTTTAACGCTTCGGTAGTTTAATTGAATTTTATACAGTGTAAAAACTTTATACCTCGTCATCATACAAATGAACTATCATATGCACTTGTCCCCTTAACGCACACGATCACGCTGCAAGCCATCCTGGGTGGAACGAAATCTTTACTCAAGCCCTCAAGCAACAAGTATCCTACCGAACGTTGGGTACGGTACAACGCTTCGGAAAAGGCTTCAATACGAACCAATGCTTTCAAAATAGGTGTCAGTTGCTTGCCAAACCTCCGACTCGGATATCGAAAAGTTTGCCTTGCCTTTACGTAATGGCCAACAGTGTCACCGCAATTGTATGCAGTCAGTGGTATCGAAGGTCTGTTCCTCCTGTTCGTACACGACAACAATGGCCACTTTTATGACCACTTAACCTTCTAATGCTACTCACACACATACCCATGTACTGGGTGAAGCCGGAACTGGCAAGTGGTTCTGTCACAGCTTGATGCTTCCCTGGGGGGGCAACAAAAACCCTAGCATGATACGCGTCACTGGCTGTGCTGTAGCACTGGTACACTGGTGCACCGTTTACTTATGCGCTTTAAAAGCTTGGCAAACTCAATTTTAAACTATTTATAAATGTATGATAACCATTTACTTTTAACAGGGATCGGATAACACCGCTCCGTCAAGAGTCGGAACAAAAGCGGGCGCCGCAACGAACGGGTTACAGGAACAAAGTTTACTATTTTTGCAAATTCCAGTGCGACGGTTTGGTGCTTTTGCTAGGCACAGGATAATTCCCCCAGTTGCTGTCAAGTAACGAAAATTACTTTTCTCCACTAGTGCCGGCAGTGCTGTGACACTTTCGAGGCGATGTTTCTATGCCTTTCGAATGACAGTCCAATTTAAAAGTCTCAACGGCATTCGGGACTAATTGGGTTTTCCTTGGCAGGATCAACTATGCCAGACTATGCAGGAAAACAAACAAACTATATTTGTACTAATGCTTCTAACACAGCTGTCTATGAATAAACAGCCTTTTGTACATTTATGTGCTATGAGATATAAAGAAAGCTGAACGACTCTACAATACGCACTCTATCCCAGCTTCCACATTAACTGAGCAAGAAAAAAACTTCCCAAATGCTTTCATCCAAATCATTACCACTCTCGCAGAATGAGATGTGATGAGAAAATTGATATAATTATCACCATTTTCCGAAAATTGACCGGCCCCGACGAACATAGTTCCCTGTACGCGGCCAGGGCCAAACGTAGCCCGGCTTATCATACCAGCTGTATCGTGCCCAACCAATGTGCCAGCCAACTAACTTATGCATTATTCATCGCAGAAATCAAACACCCCGAAAGTTTGACTAATTACTGATGCTTCACCGCCCGTCACGAAACGTCAAATGGATTATATTGACGTTTATTGGGGGTGATATATTAATAAAACACGATGTCAATGAACAGGGGGTGTACAAAGCAAAAAAGCAAGAACCACAGGAACGAACCCACCCAGATTCGTGCGGATGCCATCAGTGGAACCCCAAAAATCGCCCCCGCTACTAATATGACAAGCGAAACTGCGACACGGACACTGCTCGGACACCGGTGGGCGGCAACGTTTTCACAGCCGACATGTTACCGTTGTGGGAAGTTTTTATCGCTCGCGTCGTGACCGCGTATGATGAACTCGTTCGGCGAAAAAAGCACCCTCGGGAAGAGTAATGACATTTTTTATTTAAGTACTTTCCACCCGGCAACCCAGGCAACCCCAACCAAACAAAAAAATGAAGATGAACTCATGAAATTTGAATGTCATTTGCTTACGTACGTTCTTGCGTTCATATGCACAGTGTGGGCCCTTCAAGGCAATTTCGGTTTCGTTTGACAGCGAGCGTTTGGTGAACATCCATGCTCAATCCCGGGAGAATTTTACGTTATGTTTATATTAATCCTTACAAATGTACAATTACTTGCTGAATCAGTTCCGTAGTGCGAATGAGCAAGTTGCAAAACATGCAACGCGTTTTCCGGAAATTATAGCATATTATAGAGTACAAGTTGAGTCAGCTACTATTAGGTCCGCAAGTAAATAACGGCCGTTTTGAAAGCGTCAGCAGAAGTGTACCGGATTTTGACGTTTCCAAAACGAAGCGAGGATTTCTCCGTGGAGAACATGCAACGCGATGGAAGACCCAAAACCGCCGACAAACAATTGACGGCTTTTCTGGAGGAAAACCACAACGAAACGCAAGATGTTGAAGCCGCGAGACATTGAAAGCCGACTCTTCATTGCTCGAATTCCTGGTCCAGCGGCACAACAGAAAGAGTTTCCTGCACAGAACTTCCTGTGAACGAAGACGAGAATTGGATATTGTTTAGTAACCCAAAAACGGAAAAAATCATCGGGACCCTCCGATCATACCCTCGAAATCATCAACTCCGCCATACACACATTGTTCGAAGTTCTGCTGAGTATTTGGTGGGATCCGCTCGACATCGTCTATTACGAACGTCTGAAACCAGGAGATACAATCATATTACGGCATCACAAAGTCATAAAAACCCATAAAAACTGCCGAAATTCGGATTTTCATCTGTTCCGATCGATGGCGCATGGGTTGGCTGATCAGCAGTTCTCGTCGTACGAACAGAACTGGTTGGATACCTGGATTGGTCAAAGGACGTAGCATTTTTCCGAAAAGAAATCCGCGAATGGGCATAACTTTGATTGCTTCATATGTAAAATTATTTGTAAAAAATAAATCTGTCACAGGCAAAAAACAAAACTTATGAATATGTCTATAAGTGTGTTGTTATGATATCTTACACTTTGCTGCACTCTACTAAAGTAGCAGAACATAATAAGATAAACCACAAATATCAAATTCAATTTATGAGACAAACGCTGCTACCTTTTGACTTAGGCCTGCAACATTCCGGAAGCAAAAAGCACAGGAATGCTTCCTTCTTCGCTCCACACTATCCCGTTGGTTTTGGGATACAAAACTTAATTTAATCCATTAATTTGGTGCCCGATCATATCTTCCCTTTCGCTGCGCATTTTCATATCTGCCCTGAGCCCGTTCCCGCCGAAGATTGCCATGGGGCACCATGTCTTGTATTGATTCAATTATTCTATATCATCCAACACCAGGCGCAGGGTGCACGGGCTCGATCGTCCGCGTCCCGTCGCAAATAGTAGTCAGATTGAAATGGGCAAAACAAGATAACGAAACTCGACCGAACAGTGAAACAGCACTGCCAACCGCCATTTCATTTCCTGCTGTTCTGTGTTCTCTTCCATTCTTTTCGCTGCCGACTGCTGACCCTGCAGAGTACTCGGTTGTTGGTTTTTGGTTTTCTTCTGAAGCCACCCTTAACATTGGGAGAAAATTTAACTCACCCATCCACCGACCGACCCTGGCAGCCTCCACAGTCAGTTGGACAGTAGTTTAATAGCAGAAAATTGACCCAATGTGACGTGATTGCCATATTCAATGTCGGTTGGCTAGCAGAGTCAGGCTGGATTCTTTTGAGCGCTGAGCTTTTTCTACCATGGACCGTGTTTAAATTCTGTTTGTTGCCGCGTACCGTAAGAAAGGTTGCCCTATGTCTCCTTCTATTTACCATTATTCAGCAGTATTTTTATTCAATGTTGAATTTTTGCTGTCTGTGCGATTACATGCAAATCAGTTTTCACTCACCATGTTGGCATACCATTGTGACCGATACAATGGTCAGACGTGCCTGTTTTCGTTTTTTTGCGCAGCATTTTTTCCAGTTTCAATTTATCTTTAGGTAATAACAGTATTTATTTTAATCAATACGACCTTATTTTCTTAGCATAAATAAATACAATAAACACACTGTACGTAGAGATAGACCTTTTTATTGTTTAGCTATTGTGTGCTTAACACATCAAGATACGATACGCTTCATGTTAAATCATGCGACCATTGTTGCACCATGACTCTTTACCAAACCATTAGGAACCTTTTTTTGCTGTTGTTGTTGTTAAAGGACATTTAGATGTTCCACACACACACACACACACACACACACACACACACACACACACACACACACACACACACACACACAGAGAAAGAAAAAACCGTTGTTCTCTCTCGTCACAAAATCGTTTCGCCTTTGTGAAATTCACAAGAGGATTTCGCTTTCCACTGCGAGCGGCACTCGAGATGTTTTGCATTATTTTGCTTTGTTTTCCGTTCCTTTTTTTTTTTGTTTTGTTTTTTCTTTCTGTTTTCGGTTTGCTTCATCAATAGCTTACCCTCAGCATGGGGGCAACAAACGGTGGATGGAATGCGTACACATTGCCAGTGTTTTGTACTTCATTCCAAACAACAGCAGCAGCAGCAGTAGTAGCATTCGGGAACACGAGACACATTAATGTGGCTCTAGCTGCACGCGCATTGTTGTACCGTTTGGACTGGAAAAGTTCTGGTACACTCCATTCTCTTACTAAATTGAAAGCTCAACAACGAAAGTGCGCTCGGGCCGTTGGGACGCGTGGCAGCAAAGCACACGAGTGGAGAAATAAAGCACACCAGCAACGCAGCAACGTGGAAAAGTGTATGGTTAGAACATATCTAAATAACCTCCCGAACTGGCCAACGAAATCCCAGCAGTAAGGTTAGCTCAAATGAACAGATGTGGTGCGTACTGTGTTCATACAGCGCACAGACAGCAGTGGTATGGGCCGAACGTACTGCGGAAGCATAACCATAACCGTAACATGAAGAGCACATTACTCATATGATAGTGCCGCTCCATGGTTATGGCCGGTACGTGCCCGTCCACTGGCAAAGGTGGGAGGCTGTGTCGAAATAATCGACAACGATACGATATGGGTAAGATAAAACAGATTTTATTTACGGAAAAACAGAAGGAGAGCAACTTCAGCAAAAAAAAAAGGGAGAAGGAGCAACATAAACCCCGGCCCGCCCACAATTTAGTAAGAGAATGGCACAATAAAAGTTGGGTTTTAGATCTTTATTTTTATTTCTGCCAAAGAAAAGGTTTATATGAAATACTTGCTACGCATTGATTGTGGATCGATTCGCAAGCAACGTTATACATATTTGTTAAGGGAAGTGTGTTCGGTAAATTACAGTTCATTGCGAAAACCGCAATTATTTGGGGACTTTCTGTGATTTCTAGCAGTTCTTGTAGTCAACATCACACAATAGGAGAAGACATTTAATACATAACCCATTTGTCGCTGACAGGATATGCAGCAAAGAGGCTATGAAGGAAACATAGGATTGCATAGTTTTAGGCGTAATTCAATGAAAAAAACAGGATTAAGTTTAGCAATCGCTACGGAAGCAGGCGCTACAAAAATGTACCCCGTTAGGCATCAGAATAATAAACAAACTAAAATCTCCCCAGAGGTTCTAAAAACGGCCTTTCGTACTCCGGGCTGAACTTCATTATAACGTTTGCTAATTTCTTTAAATAAAATTATGGATTTATATTTCTGATTTTGACATCTAATTCAGGAAGTTTTTTTTTTAATTCATGCAGGACGGCCTGGCCGCATTGCTTAGGCTATTTTACAATAAGTGTACAATTCACATTGGTTGGGAGCACCTTATCCCTGTTATGCTCAGTTGTTACGATGCGAGCAGTTCCGTCACCAAAAGTCGCGGGTCTGTGTCGGACACCTTATCCCGGGTATAGTCGGACGCTTCGTTGTCAAGTATTTCGAAATCCAGTACCTTTACAGTATTCCATGACCCGAGTGCGTTTAGTTGAATTGGAACTTGGAAGCTCCTTGTGTAGCTTTCTAGTCCCTTCTTGCTAACTTGCCTGTCGAATACTTCGGTCGGTGCATCTTCATCTGTACCGTACCAAACCCTTCACAGATTTTACTCAATCATACTTCCTTTCATTCATCCATTCTTACGGAAGGGGAGAAGAATAGGGGATCACACTAAAGGTCTCGTCATCGTCTCTCAGTAAATCCGGAAACGTAACGTTTGGTAGCTTTCCAATACTTTTGATTGCGTTAAGCAAGGTGGGTTAAGCAGCCTCGTATTCCACACAAGACCATTGAAAATGATCTATGTTGTGGTATTCGAGGCTATAGCCACATACTTTGGAGTCAACCTGTCCTATATGCTGGAGATGCGCGTCCAATCGGAAATGGTTCGACCTAAGTCTTGATTTTATTCGAATGAACACACGATCTCGTGAGATGCCACCGAACCAAGGATTGTTTTAACTTTACTGTAATTTTTGTAAACACAGTTTATCCAATCAGGAGAACTTTCGAATAAATCTATGAATTCTAGTTTACTTAAGCTTAGCATTAAGAAACCATTCTCAAACATATTTTGTTCAACCTTTTACCGACGGTGCTTCAACAGTTCGGATGTTAGAAAAATAAATATACATATTCTTCAACACTATTAGGACCTTAATGGTGAGTTACTACTCTTTTTTTTGCCTTTACCACAATAATATAAGGTACTCTAAATTTATAGACACGATTGTGTGATCGCTAGAGTACAAAGAGTACTGTTTAGCAACAGAACGTTAACCGAACGTAAATTAATACCGGAGTTTTGCGGGTAGGCTAATTAGTGGAGCAATTACGCGATTATTACATGCTTGGTTGAATACATCTTACCGATTGGATGATTGTGATGGCAGTAGTAGGACTATTTACACGAAAACAAATACTGATATACAAGTTCGGATAAGGTACCGTCCGTTACGATTGGCAACTTTGCTGCTGGGCATCGGTAAGAATGATCTTCGTACTCGCCGGTATGTATCCATGATTCGCATGAATAAAACAAAACGTAATAATATTTACTCTTGCTGGGTGTTATTTACGTAGGCTTGCATTTCATCAGTCGAGTAAACCGTTTCATCCGACCGTACATAAACGCACGCAACGCGGAAAATAGTGGCCTACACAGTACTTCCAGTGGCACAAATCAAACCTTTACTCCAAAGACACACCACAGCGGTTAAATGATGCCACCATTCGGTGGGTCATTGCGATAGCGTCAACGAACGTTATACTGGTTTCTACAAAGACAGCAATTCGGCCGGCGTGTGGCAACTGTTCCATATTTATTTCCACACTGAAATAAAGCCAATACTGTCACCCACAACACAAACTTGCGGACAGATTGTGGCAGTAAGTTCTGTTTGCGCAGCGCAATGGCAGAGCGTTTGCTGGAGCAACTTTTCCTACATGCTAATTGTTCTCCGTGTTCGCTGAAGAAAGTTTTCAAATCTTGATAGCATTACTGTCTCATTTTTGCCACGTGCTTCCTTTCGTGTTATTTCGTGTAGCTTGCGTCTGTGTCTGTATGTATGTATGTATGTATGGTTGTGGTTGTAGGATTTTTTATTCTTAAGAATTTAGGCCATTCAAGAGTCACATGTGTGCTGAACGATGCGGGTGGATTTATACTTTTTGCTTGTACTCTTGTACTTCCAATTATTGTGACAAATCACCGTATGTCTTTAGCTGGCTGGATAGCTCACAACTGACGAAGCAAACGGAAAGTAGCACATCTACTTTTGCCATTGCAAGCACACGCATTGCGGTAATGGCAGTTTTTAAAAGAAATTCCCCTATCTACCTTCTTTTGACGGTTGGTTGGCACTAAATTTGATGGGATGGTGTATCAAACTTAAAGTACACAGGATTTTCATGTTTTTTTTAAAGTTTTCTTAATATATTTCAGCAGTGACGAATAACGCTCAGAAATCAAAGAGGGCTCTTTCAGCCATTAACCATATAAATGAATTCTTACATCTTCAAATTCGAGTGTAAATTTTATCACTCCCTTGAGAAAATTTTATCGTCACTATTCGATAAACGTCTGAAAGTATGCAAAACGCATTACATGGCTTAAAGGATGAACAATCCGGCCTTTAAACTACCCTTTGAATTTCGAACATATTCATAGGAAGCATTGTCCCTAGCATAACAAATATGTTCTTCTCTTCTCCTCTGGCACTACAACCTCTGTAGGTCTTGGCCTGCTAGCAATTGCTAGCTCTCTGTGACTTAGTTGTACCCGTAGCTGGATAGTCAGTCCTGCGTACGGGGAGGCGGTCCGCCGGGATTCGAACCCCGGTCCTGCCGTGTGAAGACCGGCGCCGCTATCGGATACACCACCGGGCCGCCCCTAACAAATATGTACCATTAGGAAAATAGCGAACATTTTCCTGATCAAGTCACTTGTTCAAATGCATATTAGAGTTAACTTTTTATGTTCTATTTGGGTGTCTTGGAATTGTTTTAAGCAACAACAGGCATTGTATTGATTTAACCATTCTTGACCACATGAAAAACACACTGTGCAGCAAAATTGACAGCTCACAGTGCCGCACACAAATTATTCTAGGGGGAGGGACCTTCTCGAGTCTTTTACAAATTCGAGAATATTAATAGAATTATGAGTAAATGAATCATATTTTATTGCATTACTTAGACGCTCTAATCTTAAAACGTTCCCAACCGTGTCATTTAGGCATTACCCATATCATTTACCATACCGATGGAGGCGCATGGTGGTTTTTAGTTCACACACGACACTATTATCTAATACCATTTTACTTTTGGCTTACAAATTAATGCAATGCCAACTTTGTAACAATTAGTGTCGCAATTGATATTCTCGACCTAGAACAAGTTGAAAATTGATTACCACATCCATATCTACACTTCACAATATTTTTTCTTTACACGAAAATATACAAGAAAAACAGTAACTCTTGACACAGAGATACTTTTTAAACTCATAAATAATACTGTATGCAAAATATTCCTTACATGATGTTACCTTTTGCCTGCTATATGTTCCTCACAGGCCTGAGCGAAATTCATCGGTTGATAGAAAAAACATGCACAGCCTGCAAGTTGTGTAATACACTATGGTAAGATATTTCTGCAGCATCTAAAACCAGATGCTGACTTGCTTAGTCGGAATGCAATGTTTTGTAAACCAGGTTTCAATCCAGCAAACAACCTATGTCCTATGCTGTGACTAGCCTTACACCGAAAGGTGGTTCAAGGTAGTGTTACAAAACCGGACAAATAATTTTCTGGTTTCCATGTGCCACATCCAATTCTACCACCATCAGGCGCAAAAAATACACCTACGCGAAAAACAACACACGCCGGCATTAATGGTGATCCGGCACTGAGCCGGATGGGAAGAAAGCAGTGTTGCAAGAGCTTTCAACTATCTTCATGGATGCTTGTGGTTGTTGCATACACGCTCAAAGGCTTCATTTAGGTCAAATGAAGTTCTCCAGGTGGTTCATCGGTAGGAACTAGGAAATTCTCCGCACACTCGTGAAGGGTCCCTACACACCCCAGCACAAGACTTTTTCATTGCTAGATTTCAGAACACAATGAAGAAGAGCACAAGCCACAAAAAATGATACACGTGACTTGGCTATAGTTCTTTTGTTTTGGGACACACAAAAAAAAACAAGTTATTGTCTTTACTGTCGTTTCTAACCAATCCTGGTCACACTACTTACCTACTTACATCATACCTGTTAGTTTAGCTTTTAGAAAATTTAAACTTTAAAAATCTTAATTTTAGTTGAATCATGATAACTATAATTTAAAAACAAAAACAAAACTTCTAGAGTGCTATGTCAAACATATTTTTCATTTACAACTTAATTGATTTGCGAGAAGTTTTCAATCAGTATCAGAATCGTTCACAATTCTTTGTAGGCTTTTTCCTTCCATTTCGTTGTGCCCCAAAAAAAAACAATTATTTATTGAAACACAAGTAGTAATGAAGTAACGGCGAGAAAAGTTATCCGGCCAGCATCATTTCGTTGTTACAAAAGTTTCGTAGTACAAAACCAGCGTTTACGTTACATTCTATTTACTGTGTTCGATTTGGATTTCCTAGTAATCGAATTGCGCAATCAATAGATTTCATTCGCACGATATTGATTTTATTCGGAATGCCACATTTAGTCGCTTTCCCTGAAAAGTATACAAATGGTTTCAAAGTTGAAATGCTTTCGCTTTCTCAGAACTCTGTTCATTCATACAGCATAAATCAGAAAAAATAAGGTACGACATATACCTTGTGAAGCAGCTTTATAAACATATGTTTCTAATACATCTGGGCGTCCTATCAATGACTGTACTGTACCATGTAGCAGATGTAGCTGCAATAGCAAACTTTCTAAACTACCTTGGACTAAAGGGAGTAAACGATAGGCGAACGGTAGGTGCATTCCGCTAGAGTATGGTTAGTCCCTGGTGGGAGATCTTCTTCATAAATATTTATCTAGCGTCTGGTTTTCAAATGGCTCACCTGACTTCCGGCAGGTCTCGATTTGGCTATAGATTTTGATGCACTGTTTTGGGAAGAAAAACTCCAAATCCTGTACCAACATCAACCAACCTGTACCCTGTACCAACATGGTATCCTTAGTAAAAATGACAGATACATCGAACAGTAACATAATTTATCATAATCATTGATTATTCCATTTGAAAATCGTGTGCTGTTTACAAAATTTCTATGTATCGTTCAACACGAGGCATTTCAAATGGTAGCATAAATTGGCCAGAACTATGATCTCATTACTTTTACTTTAACTAGCCTGCCGGGATGCTTCGCACTCGAGCAATACTAACAATTACCGAATCTCGGAAGTCGTCTGGCTCTTGCAACTCTCAGTTATGCATATATCAAAAATTTAACGCCGTTTGTGATGTCTTTTACGGAATTCATCAATCATCTCAATGTCCTGCGTGCGTCCAAGCTCATTCATCTGCGTTTTTTTTGTGGTCTCGCGTACTGTGTGTTCCAAGCTATAACTAGCATACATTTTAAGAGACATTTGTAATGTCTGCCAAGAAGACTACAAGCTGTTGTTTTCCAGCTGAAATAACCTATGGACGAATACTTGTTGTGCATATATAAAATAAATTGTTTTCTTTTACTATTAATAATATTGTTATTAAATTTTGATTTTGGAAAATTTACTCAAAATAAGTGTATCGATGATTCTGCTATCAGACCTAATCAGATGTTTTTTTACCAAGCCCAAAACACGCTTATAGGGCTATTACACTGCTTACTTTTGGGTGGAATATTCCATCGATATTCTGTCAAAATCAACTTGACAGAAGTTACCACGGCGGGGAAAAGTAAATTCGGCTCGACCTATTTACATTCCGTCACCGTGTGGTAAAATATGTCATCAAAGCTGGGAAGAAGAAAAAAAGGAAAAGTCGAGAGAAAATAAACACGAATCTAGTTGTGTTGCGGCGATCTAAAAAATTAAACCGTCATTTTTAACTCTATTCAATATAAATCACAGAAAATTCCAACTTAGCTATTACACGTGCAGCGTGGTAATTTCTGTCAAACAACGCGGATTGACATATTTTACCATGGAATATTCCACCCAAAAGTAAGCAGTGTAATAGGGCTAATAGCCTGCCTAAAACTCACTGTACGAGCACTACATGATTGCCAATTTCCATAGCTACAGCCAACGGTGCCTTGGATTTCAAGAGAGTGTTCGGAAAAATATCTTCATAGTGGTTTTGAAAAGCTTTTTAAGCACATGGTAAATCCGAGAATTGGAAAGCTTTACTTCCACCGATATGAGTCCTATCAGAAATATTACTATGAGTATAATGAATATCAAAAAATAAATTTCACCTATCAGAAATACACCAGATATCCATGGCGGGTTAATATCCATTAAATCGCTTTAGGATCGCTTCCCCAAACGCGAGACTGATGTGTGAAGAATTGTAGTTAACGTGGAAGTCATTTTGAATTAAGGCCTTCAATAAGAAATTGCTGCTACATGGTTGAACATTGTTTGTACCGGTTGGATCACTTCATAAGTTTATGGCTCATGTTATTATTCAATTCTTGTAATTTAAAATAACATTGCATATAGCGCATAGAGAATGAAAAAGGCATAAATTGTATGTCAGTCGAATATTAAACTTCAAATACTGATTTTCAGCATGACGTGCGCTCACAACACATTTTTCCTTGGTAAATATTTTTTATAAAATAGATTTGTACATACACTTTTAGGGATGATCCGTAATCGCTGCCCGTCTGGAGAAGATTGCTGGCTCGGCGTCAAAGACAGCCTCCAATCGGTTGATTGTCAAACGATGCCATGCGAAGTGTGACATTCCTGGAGTATCAGATTGTGCGCTAATACTCCAGATTCACGATACACAGCACGGGACCGAAGTGTCGGATGCGTTATACAGCTAATAGGGAACTCAACAGTAAATGCTCAAAAAAGTAAACAAAATAACAAAAATCCTTACCAAATATATGATGTTTTATCAGACTATTCTTTCTTTAAGCTAAGAACAATTTGTATCACTACCTTGCAGTAACGCTTAATATGTGCACGTCCACGTACTAAGGTAAATAAAATTACTCACATCTAATGTGCCTGTGCTGTGTCAATCTACTATCTTGCCCTCCCCCCTGTTGAGTCTTTTCTACAATAATATGCATCGTCTGCTCCCAAACAAAAGCCTTTACTCCAAAAACCTAATTCTAGCTGAAAACTCAATTACGACCACTTCCATCTCTTTCGGCACAATGGAAAAGTTTCGTCTATTCGTCTAACAATGCAGCGCTGCGAGATTGCGAAGAAGCAAAATATGGCTACGTGGCAGCAAATCATTCTCCGCACGGTACGGACATCGCTGTTGCTACTATATTGGAATCATGTGTTGAATGAGAGATATGACCCAAATGTGAAGGACAAATTTTTCGTACCATCGTACATTCCCCCAACCGCCATCGCGCGTTTTCATTCGTAGCCGCAGGCTAGCGGGGGTTTTCCGTCCAAGTGATTCGCCCCCAAAAAACAGGACGGATCAGCGGCATATTCCGTGGCGCTCTGATGTGCCACTGTCGCATTACGGTTATCGCTTGCTCCATTACCGAGAAGTAATGTCTGTCAATGTTCGGTCTTTAGTGGGGTAGATGTGGGGTACTGTTGGCAAGCTTTTCCTAGCCGGTTTTCCTTTGTCACAGTTTGGCCTCACCATAAGGATGCCCGTTATCAGGTGGTTTTTATTTTTCCCTCAAGAAAATGGTCCTTGGGAAATTCAATTATTGTAGACGCCTGTCAGCGTACCCACCACCACCAATCGGCAATGTCTGTTTTATTAGAGTTAAAGTATTACGTTTTTATTACCACGCTTTTGTTCTATGTGTCGTAAGCCATTCTTAGCCAAAATGACAACAATTACCTTACAATCTCAGAAGCCATTCTTTTGTGAATGTACGAGAACGCATTATGTTGAAATTTAATAGTGATAATTGTCATTATTATTAAAAACCACCAAACGGTCCGGTAATTGAAACGAATGTTTAATACGTACGGCCCGTTGTGCATCGTATTATATTGAACTGTACAATAATATCAATCTAAAGCACTAAGTAAGAGATTGGACCAGTTACCGAATCACATTAGGTCCAACCTCCGTAACAAGGATCGACTATCCGATTTCTTGGTATAAATAAGTCTAATAAGCACATGGATTTACGCAGGGTGATGTGCAGTTAGGTGATCGAACGTTCGAAATAGTCTAAAACTTCACCTATCTGGGGTCAACATCGACAAGGGTACTGGATGCCAACCAGCCATACTACATACAGCCTGAGGAAACTTCTGCACTCAAAATACCTTTCACGACAAACGAAGCTGAGACTGTGTAGAACCTTCATAGTTTCAGTACTCACATGCCCCTCTGAAACATGGATAATGTCCAAAAGTGACGAAACTTTCTTAGCCATCTTACAATGATGAGTTCTACGAGCTGTACAATCACTTCTCTAAAACTCTTGTAGGCCGTCCACATGAACAGAGGAGGCGTCATACTCCCAAATTGAGTTGTAGTGATGGTGTTTGGCATGTGTCTGCCACGTTGATTCTACAGGTTGTCAAAGATCTGTTCGTCTTCTACTCTTTGCACTTCGACCACGAGAGGTGCCTTGGTCTACCAAATACTCTTCTAAGCAATTTCATACTTTAACCTATCGTTACCTGTATCTATAAGCATTCATCTTCAAATTTCCTTCTAAAATTCGACGTGACAAAACATTTAGGCTTTGCTTTAAGTATATCACCGGCCAACATGATCTCTCTTAAAGTATTTTTTAATTCTCCACTCTTTAAAACGCCAGTTTCAAGTGACAAATTAATGATGACTAGCCCTGATGCACCCACTTCCTTCACCCACCTCAGTACTGGAACTGGGAAGTGCCAGTGATTGACCAGCGTCTGTTAAACCCTGGCAACGATCCACCCCACACGAAACCACTTCACATTTAGTACGGCATTAAATATGTACCCTTCGAACGCACATGCGAGCGCGTGTTTTGTGGGTTTATATTATTTGTGCAAAACCGCACACTCCGCACCAAGCATTCCCGGTATTTTGGAAGGAACCGACAGGGCGAACGATTCGGCGGCGGCCTGTATCCCCAAAGTTGTGCTTGTGTGTTGGTTAAAGTGCGGTCACAACAACAATTGTGCAAAAGTTCTCCAGAACCGAAGATTAAACTTCGCGTTCGTTGGTAATTCGCCGGTGCCCACAGTTTCCAGCAGAAAGCGCGCGCGGTAACCACCGTTGTAATGAAAAGCTCAAATACAAACCATCTCTCTCACTGATGAACAACAGCAATACGTTTCGCCTACTTTGCTTAGTCGAGCGTCTTTTTTTTTTGTCATGCGAAGAAATATCTTGACAACCGAGATTTGTGTCAGTGTGTGTGCGCGTTTGTGTCGGTTAAAGGAAACCAGTAACGCGAACACTTCGTGGAGCTTCGTGGCCTTGCACGGGGTGGCAATCTTTGTAGCTGGGTTTGCAGGAAGCAGGATTTGCATATTTTATGTTTATTTTAAGCCCCGGTCTGATGTGGGATAATGATGTTTTGCCGCGGCAAAACAAACGATTCACCGTTTCGCTCCCGATTCGTGTGTCGCTCTCCGGGTCGGTTGGCTGAAATAGGCGGACGGAAACGAAGCTCCAGGCTTCGGCACCTGACAGTAAGGTGGGCCGGCCGTACTCAGGTGGATGAAATGCACCGGAGCGGTGCGCTGTAGCAATGTGAATCAAATCCTTCGCTTCAACGGTCGGGTACACAGCCCGGGGAGGCAGTAAGACACGCGGGCGAACAGCAACAGCAAAGGGTGACAGGTCGTTGGAGTTGGGTCATATTTCGCACGTAGGTTCGTTTGGGTTTATTTCTTCGCGTGTGGGATTTGTGTAGGGCATTATGCGTACCGCAAAGGCCGCCGTAACCACCGGCGCTTTAAACGCTGTGCTTAGAGCTTCGGACTTTGCGCGTTGAGTGGCTGGATTTTGTTGAAGGATTTTTCTTTTAACTAGCAGCCACATTGCCTATGTCGTGCATGTGCTACGGCATATGTTGCTTGAGCTGACAGTTGGAGTGAGAGTGAGTGTGCAAATACAGTGTAAACCTTTGCCATTGACTATCTTCACTTAAATGGTCTTCTTTTCCGGTTTAGCGTAATAAAGAGCAAAGTCTCAAATAGTTGTATGCTTACATAAATACACAAAAAAAGTATTTTATCGTGCGAACGTTAGAGTTCTTTTACATAGATGCATTAAAAAGTATAACGGATTAAATAATACCTCAAATTTAATTTATAAAAATAAAAACTTTCAATACTAGCCGTAGCTCATTCTGACAGTCAACCGTATATCAATCTTTATTTTAAACCTTTGTTTCCTGATCGAATTTTTAAAAATAAATGATTGGATTTTTTCTTTCCGGTTCTACTTCTCCAATTGTACGTCCTAAGCAGCCGAACCGATGCCTTCATTGTCGTACATTTGACTGTAATCGGCAGTCAGTAGTCTTATTAGCTCTAAGCCATGGTTAAACACTATCCACAGATGCTTCTTCATATGGGTGGTACTCTTTTTTTTCTGTTATCCTCGGTACATTCGTTTTACAACCGCTAACATCTCTATCAAACTTGGTAATTACCCTTATTCAAGAGCGCTCTCCACCGTCTCATTCGTTCGTCCTGCTTAGGAACCATTCATTAACGGAAGTTTTGCTTTCATACTGAATACTGAATACCGGGGGGATGCACCGGAGTAGCATGACCCGTTTGCACATTCAACAGTGCGGTAGTTTCAACAGCTCTGTTAGTGTCCTAACCACACGGCCAAAAAAGTTAGTCCGGTGAATGTGTTGGACATATTGACTATTACTTTAACTATTGGTGTGATGTGGTTGAAATGGACGTAGAATACGAAAGCATTGATTCTGGACAAGTTTTGACGTTGGTGTTTTGATATAAATGTTTAACAAATAGATCTTTTAAACGCATACTTTAATATGGACAAGTAAAATCACTCTTGATTAAATCTAAATTTAATAAAAAAATTTGTTCTCACGTAACAAATTGTAAATTGTTCTGCTCCATTCAGATCGGCCACGTGGTTTAGCACGCGGTTTAAAATAAAAAAAAAAAACCGAACTGAACACAACCATTCTTTTTCTAGGTCAAGCAGCATTTAACACATCAAAGCTTATGCTTTGCCTTACAATCCAAAAATCCCTCACTTTATTCGTCCTTTCTCGCCAGCACGTTCAACGGAGTTCTTCGGAATCCGACGGGAAGTTTGTTCATTCCGAAGGTGTTCGTGCTTTGGATGCTCACGGAGATTCCCCTTATTTCCCCTGACTTTTCCATTTTCCCCTATTTCCAATGTTTTCCCCACGTTTCATGAAGCGAGGAGAAAACATGTTGAGATGAACGTTGGAAAAAACGCTTCATTCTGTATTACACTAGCTCATTCAAATATGTACATTACAAGATAATTTTTATTAATATTTTTAAAAAGGTACATCAAATTTTTAAGCCATGTAGTACATATGGGTTATAAAGTGTCAAAGCATAGAAATATAAAATAAAAAAATAGAAAAAAACGTTTAATTACTTTCCAATTCTTTGGACGATCTTGTCCCGCTCTATTGAGCACTTTATGAGATAGGACCAAGTCATCAATCAGTTTTTAGCAAACTAGGTTCAAGGCTACATGTCTCTATTTTGTGCAGGACAGGTATGCAACTTGAAAATAATGAGTGCATTGTTGTCCTTTGTCAGCATAATTCAGGTCTGGTGCCCACAGAAGACCACCAGACATATCAGTATGCAATTTATCGAGCATTTTGTGTTTTGTTGAAGTCTTCTGGATCACAGGACTCTGTGGTATAGGTGGTAAGCAAGATTCCTCCGTACAATGCGCATTTCACTGCCTTTCATTGTTATGTTAAAAACTCCTACGCATCCTCGAGATTGTCGCCGTCGACTGATATTCTGTTCCCGTGTGCCGTATCTCCAAATGTTTCCTATCATAGTCTGAGCCTAATTGTCGTAGGTAAGCAGGTACTTAGTTTGAGTCTACTTAATCTTGCGTTTCGATCGCCAGATTTTCGTACGATGATATTGATGTCGTCCGCAAACTAGTGGATTTAAATAGATCTGGTGCTTCTAACATTTCTGGAGGATCGGCCTTAGAGTAAGGATTTGGTCCCTGGTCGAATCTAGCTTGGTAGCTTCTAACTAAATCAAGGGGTGCAAGTCTGATGAGATTATTGTTGACCTAGCTCAACGGCATAAGGGACATGGGACGCATGGGTTTCATTTAATCGGATAGTTGTCCAAAGTTGCCTTAATACAGCAGAGTCTCCATATCACGTTTGGGGCATGCTTTAGCTAAGAACGGAGCGTAAAAAAGGCGTAGTATCATGTCGAAACTGCAACAGTAATGCATAAAATGCATAATGCGTTGACAGTTGACAGTCGATAGCTTTGGTCGTGTCTCGTTACGGCTCCGCTGAAAAATCGTTAATTGTGCGTGTAAAACTACTCCCGGTCGTGATTTTCTTATAGCTTACCACAGCTTGCAAAGATACTGTTCGTATTTGTGTAACGTCTTTTGTTCCTGTTCCTTGAGTGTTGTTTATCCTCCAAGTTCGGTGCAACACTGCTGGTTGTTTGTTGTTTGTTTACACCGTGAGAGCAATGGCGCCCCTGTGCTCGGTTTGTGCTACGGATGCTACTGTGGTGGGCGAAACAACGCGCTGCTGTTTCTGCGCGGCGCTATTTCATAAAAACTATCCATCTCGCCAAACTTGCTAAGCTGGGCATTCCCTTCAAGATGTTGTAGTGGTTCGAATCATACCTGATGAATCGTTCTTATGCAATTAAGATTGACACGCACATCTCTCATGATATAATTAGTACCTCTGGTGTGCCTCAAGGAAGCAACATCGGCCCGCTCTTATTTGTCTCTTATTATCTTATCTTCATCAACGATGTCGTCCTGGCTCTACCTTCCGGAACCATCCTATTGTATGCTGACGATGCCAAAATTTTTGCACCCGTCCGTAACTCGTCTGACACCAAGTTACTTCAGGAATGTCTCGCCTTGTTCTGCTCTTGGTGCAATCGCAACGGTTTAGCAATCTGCATTGACAAATGCTTTACTGTGTCTTTCAGTCGCAGCCGAAATCCGATCATGTCTACCTATCATATTGATGGAACTGCAGTCAAACGGCAAACCTTTGCCAGGGACCTCGGAATACTTTTAGACGCGAATCTGACCTTCAAACTGCACACCGATGACGTCATCACCAGAGGTAACCAATTACTTGGCCTCATCTTTAGAACCACCAAAGAATTTCGTGATCCAGTGTGCATCAAGACCGTCTACTGCAGTATCGTTCGCTCGGTCCTGGAATACGCTTGTGTTCTTTGGAACCCCACAACTGTCTCCTGCTCTGCACGAATTGAGTCGATTCAGCGTAAGCTAACTCGCTATGCCTTACGCTTGCTTCCATGGCAAGACCGCCGGAATCTTCCGTCGTATCCTGCTCGGTGTCGTCTCCTGGGTCTCGAACCGCTTTCTGTTCGA
>KZ061647.1:229570-245684 GCA_002091835.1 Anopheles maculatus
ACGCTATAGAAAATTTTTGTATTGACGCTATCGAACCTTATATATTGACGCTATTGTACAACCCTTGAGGAAAACAATATTGAAATAAACTATGAAACTATGAAAAAAAGAAGATCAACTAACGATGAGGAGGTTTTTAGTAAGCAATATTCTCACACTAGCCTGTCGCCTTTTTTGTACTCAAGGTGAATGAAACTCAGTTTCCATTCGTCCGATAGTTCTACCTGGTTCCTAATCATTACAATCAGCACCTGCATGGTAGCGACAAGCCTCTCCAGTTTGCTCCCCATCTTGAACAGTTCTATCACCAGCCTGTCTCTGCCATTTAACTTATTACTTTTAAGCTATCTGATGACTTTGTTCAGAGATGGCGAGGGTACTTCGTTATCGTCGTGATAACTGTTTTAGTGCTGTTCTCGTCTGCCTTCTGCGACTTGTTCGGTATCTCCTGCATCTACTTTTTTAAGCTGACTGTAAAACTATCCAACGTAGATACTGCTTTCTCGGGGGTCTGTACTATAGAACTTATAAGACGTATGTAATTTTTCCCGATCTATCTAATAGTGATCGTTGTCATTCATCACCAAAACATTCCTTCCTCTGGTTACGAGTCCCGAGGCCAATTTTTCGCACGGCTGTGTTACTGGTGTTACTGGTGTAAGTATTTTAAAAACGAGATAAACAGATAACAATGAAGAATTACTTGGAATTCTTCTGCCAGGAAATGTTTATAGTTCTTGGAACTACCGATGAAACGCTTCAAAGTAGTATAATCAACTGTGTTAAAATCGCACTCCCACCACAACGGGCTGTGATACGATAAAGCTGGTACGAAGATGAACGTAGAGAAGCGATGGAACGAAATACTTACCTCACTTGCATGCACCGATTTGTATTCAGTAGGCAACTTTGGAACGGTCATTTAACGGTCATTGTCGTAATCTATCGGTTATATGCAGATGATTTAAATTCTTCTTACGATTCTACTGAATACAGACGGTGGAGGTACTAACCTTGATACGGAAACGAGTTCGAAGCTATAACAAACATATCAGCGAACATCAAAGGCGCATTAATCTGGGGAAAGTAGGACAGTTCTCCAGTATTGTAATATTGCAGGACATAGAGCATTCTAACACGTCTCGGGTATATTCAAACGAAAAATCTCAATTAAGGTGCTCTAATCTGTGCAACCGGGGGCGGCCCGGTGGTGATGCGACAGCGGCGCCGGTCTTCACACGGCAGGACCGGGGTTCAAGTCTCATCTGGGCCGTTCCCCCATAGTGAGGATTGACTAACCAACTATGCGGTATCAATTAGTCTAGTAAGCCAGAAATGGCAGGCATGACCTTAAGAGGTCGTTAGGCCAAGAAAGAAGAAGAAGAATCTGTGCAACCCTATTGGGAAACGGATGTGTGCGGATTTAACTGATTATGAGGCTTTTCATGACAGAATACACCCGATTAATAGGCGTTGTTACTGAAATACGCCTGATCTTATGCAATACGTTGCACTCTTTTTTTCCCGACTTACAATCATATAGATGGAGCCACTGTCTACCACCTTAGATACGAAAGCGACAATAGGTTAATCATATTCTATTTGTAATTAAACTTTGTACTTCTTATCCATCACTACAGGAGCACTGTCATTCCTAGTAGATACCGTTGCAGATAATAAACGTTTTCAGATTCCACCAGCAAAGAATTTGGAGGCCGAGTGTCGTCTATATCCCAAAATAGCCTAGCTGAAAGATCCAACACGTCCATGACGGGTAGTGTTTATGGATATCTCTCAGCGTTCACCGGCATGTTTTGATTCCACGCTGCATTTTTGGTCCCCTTTCTCAACCGTTCCCATGGGCATGGTAGAATCGTCTTGAGCGAGTACCTTACCTCACTTTTCCTTCCTACCTTTCCATTCCTCATCGATCTAGCCGAGTAGGGCACCAAAAGTACCCTACAGTCGTAAAATATTAAACATTTTCGAATGAGAATTTTAGGCGTTCCAGAGTTTTGTATAGGGCGTTTTAAAATAAAATCATTATGCGGGATGGACCATGAAAATACATAATATCCCATGCTTTCGAAATCTTCAGAAAGTTATTGTAAAATGGGTTCAACTTACCGTTCAACATATGCCAATTTTATGAACAAGGCGGATTTCTGATTATTTCGTTTCGAAGAGCCTGGAGGGATTCAAAGCTTGAAGTAAGTGAATCTTATTGAAGAGCCATGCAGCATGGTTATACCATTGCTATTCACTTTGTTTTATTTTAAAGCTTTTCCTTTATAAAAATCCATGATATCAATGTGCGCTTGCTTTAGAAATTATCGAAATCTAAACTCTTATTAGATCAGCACCGTAATAAACTCTTCCAAAACAAGTGAGTTAACTATTTAACCTCCTAATATGGCATCAAACCAATATCGTAGTGTAGTAGGTCATTGCATCAAGTCCCATCTGAGCTGTTCTCCTACAAGCTGGATTAGAACTAAACTACTCAACATAACATTTTAATTGATCTCCTAATTGTCAAGAAAAAACATAAAGAAAGAATTCCAATGGTATTTCAATAAAAAAAACTCATCATAATCGACAGCCTGTTCAAATGGTTACAAAAATACAGTATGAAAAATCAGGCAAGGAACTTGGAATCACAATCAACAAGACCAGCACGTTGAACCTTTTGCTAAAACGAAAACTCTTCTATCACTCACAGATCTTCGATGGGTTTTTCTAATTCAAGCGACAGCTGTGGATCGCCAGTGTTCCCATTATGTTTAATTCTTTTCAACAGCGCAATGTAATCTTCTGGCAGTTCCGTTTCTTTGGCCCCGTTGATAATAATGTTCATGTAGGTTTTCGATGGCTGCCTTTCGTACGGTCTGTCTTCCGCGTCTGGTGCCAAGCAGCATGGATTGCGAACCAACTGATAAACACGACAGTCCAGTGTTGTACCGTTGGGCAACACGACGGGAAGTGTTAAAGCTTTATACACACTATTGTGCACCCCTTCCTGCCGATCTAGGTCAGCCAAATTGCTATTGTCTATCTCCCATATGGCACCCCACACCTGCTTCCCTTCCTGTTCCACTATTGTAGCAGGAGCTCCTCGCCATCGTGCTGCATAATGGAAAAAATCTAAACTAAAATCCTGCAATGAGACAATACCACTGATAAGATAGATGCTGGAGAGGCGTGAACCTGCCGAAATTACCTTTAGATATCCGAACCCTTTCCGCACGGCACTTGGGTTCTGGATGTGAATTCGCTTCGCTAATAAATTACTGCCATAAGCAAAATAATGGAACGTCCCAGTGGACATGGTCATGTTAACCAAACAGAGAGATAAGAAACCTGGGTGTGGAACAAAAACATAATCAGGATGGTTTGATCATTTGGAATGGACAAACATTGTATTAAGTTACACTCACTTACCTAGGTAAAATGCCGTTGTAAGATTCGTTTTAAACCTGGAAGAATGCACACTTTATTCTGTTAAAAATGAATAACAAAACGGACGAGCTAAAGATTGCTTACTTCATTTCCTCGATTTGTTGATGCACGCAAAATTCCCAACACAATTACTCATCGCCAGTTGAGTTGAACTTGACTAGTCCGTTTTATATTATTCTGCTCAAGTTTTGCTAATCCAGAGAATTGTTGAAGAATCATGGGACTAATCTCAAGCACCGCACAACATTACTCATTTAGAATTTCAATTGATCTTTATGTTTTGTCTCCTTTTTTCAAATCAAATCAATCTGGATTTATTTGAAGCTAGCTTGAAGTTTGTTGTTTCACTTTTCGGAGAATTTGTTTTGAATTTTCCCCAGCGCTGTCATTCAGCATGTGTAGCGGGGCCGCTGTCAAATACGGTTGTTGCGTAAATAAAATACACATTCGGGCAGCGGACAAAACACCATATAATGGCCACTTTGGCTAGATTATTTCAAAAGTTGTCTCTCTCGGCTTTGCCGAACGACGTTCGTTACGCCACGGTTCGTCCCATATCGCTGGAAAGTCTGGATAGATTGCTGAACAAACCGAAACCGGGTGGTGGAAAGTCATACCGGCGAATCGTTCACTATCCAGAACAATACACCATAGAACCGCTGAAAGTAACAAACCTAGCCGGTCGGGATCCGGAAACAGGGCGTCTAGTAGCGAAAGGTATCGGTGGCGGTATTAAGCACAAATATCACTGGGTAAAGTGGGTTCGAGATGGACCAAGTGAAGGGCCTCCACAGATTGAAAAAGTAATCGAGGTGTTCGACGATGGTTGCCGTACCGCAAAGGTAGCACTAGTAGCGGTAGGAAATGAGATGAAATACATCCTGGCGACGGAAAATATGAAGGCAGGGGATCTATTGAAAACATCACGCTTTATCCCTCGTATACCGGGTAAGACACGGTAACAAGTATATGCTAACCACGCTACTAACCGTAGTTTCCATTTGCAGTCCGTGCCAATGAAGGAGATGCCTATCCGCTGGGTGCCCTACAGGCAGGCACCCAAATTCATTGCCTGGAAAAATATCCTGGACAGCCCTGCCATCTGATTCATGCAGCCGGTTCGTATGGCACAATTCTGCGTAAATTTGGTGAACTGGTCGTTGTGCAGCTACCTTCGAAGCAGGAATTTGCATTTCAACAAACGTGCATGGCTACGGTAGGGCGCGTTTCGAACGTAGCTCACAGTAAAACACCGATCGGTTCCGCACAGAAAAACCGAGAACTGGGTAATCGTCCTCGTTCAGGACTGTGGCAGCGTAAGGATGGGCGACATGGTCGAAAAGTGCGCCGTTTGCCTCCGATGCGTGTTATTTCTCCTCCAGCTGCAAAGCCGGCGGAGCCGTTGAAAATGACGTTAAAACTATGAACAGGAAAGGCCGTTCTCTTTAGCAAAACATTGTCAATCTTAAAACACGAAGTAATTTTAAACAGCAATTGTTGTGTTTTTGGTTGATGTAATAGTTCATTAGGCTTCAAGATCGCGTTCAATAAACTCTACTGCCTATCGATAACACTTTAACAACGGTATATTAAGTCTAAAGCTCCTGGAACACAATACGGTAAACATCGGCGTAGGTGCTGGCAAAGTGTACTTCCAATCCTTCCGTGATGAACTTCGGCAAATCGGTAAAGTCTTTCTTGTTCTCCTCCGGCAAAATGATGCAATTTACCCCGCTCCGTTTGGCTGCTATCGTTTTTTCTTTGATTCCTCCCACGGGTAACACTTTGCCCATCAGCGAGACTTCCCCAGTCATCGCCACATTCTGTCGGATCGGTTGACTCTTGGCCAGAGAAAGCAAAGCCGTCACGATCGTCACACCCGCGCTAGGTCCATCCTTTGGCGTCGCACCTTCCGGAACATGCAGGTGTATGTGGCTAGATTCCAAAAAGTTATTATTGGGCTCCGACTGTTTGATAAAGTTCCTGGCTACGGTAAGCGAAATGCGAGCCGATTCCTTCATCACATCGCCCAAATGGCCCGTAAGTTCCAGGGATCCGTCGCCCGAGGTGTGTTTTGCATCGCCAGCGTCCGATGCTTCCAACAATTTGCGTCTAGCCGTTTCAATGTATAGTGCTGAACCACCCATTGCGGTCCACGCCAGTCCCATTACCACACCGGGTGGAGTTGTATCGTACATGCGATCATGGGTAAAGATAGGTTTGCCTAACAAATCGCTGAGATTCCCACCCGATACCTCCATGCAGTCAGCCTCCTTCCGCACCACCTTAAATGCCACTTTTCGAACAATCTTTTCGATTTGTTTCTGTAAATTGCGTACACCCGATTCGCGACAGTAGCTCTTGATGAGTGCCCCCAACGCGTCGGCCGTAATCGTGATGTGTTTGTCCTCTACTCCACTGTCACGTTTGGCTTGGGGAATGAGGTACTGTTTGGCAATAGCCATCTTCTCTTCCGCCACATAGCCTGTGAAGATAAAAAGAATTAGAACTGTTCATCCTGTCCACTCTTGAGATGCTGAAGCTGCTCTGCAACTTAACTCACCCGACATGTCAATCATTTCCATACGATCGCGCAATGGTTCCGGAATTGTATCGATCACATTCGCCGTACAGATGAACAAAACCTTCGACAGATCCACTGGTACATCCAAATAATGGTCAAGGAAATTTACATTCTGCTCTGGATCAAGCAACTCCAGTAGTGCCGAACTGGGATCGCCTTGGTAGCCTCTGTAAGTGACATAAAAAAAAAACCAAAAGTATAAATTAAAACTCTTGTAAGTGAGAAAAATCCTCCCCGTGTAATGCTTTACCTTCCAATCTTATCAACTTCATCGATCAGCACGAGTGGGTTTTCAGTCTTGGTCTTTTTCAAACATTGTATCAATTTGCCAGGCATTGCACCAACGTACGTCCGTCGATGACCTTTGATTTCAGCCACGTCCGTCATTCCACCAACACTGAACCGGAAGTACTCTCTGTTGAGCGCTTTCGCGATTGACCGTGCTATGCTGGTTTTACCCACACCGGGCGGTCCGTGGAAACAGAGAATTTTGCCCTGAGTTGTACCTTTCAGCTGACTAACTGCGATAAACTCCAAAATGCGCTTCTTGATGTCATCCATACCGTAATGGTCTTCGTCCAATATTTTGCTTGCTTGATCGATGTCCAAATTTTCTTCGCTCATTACACCCCACGGTAGTGTGGTTAACCAGTCCAAATAGTTCCGCGTCACACTGGTAAGTGGATACGAAAAATTATTTAAACGTTAATAAAGGTCCAGATGATCATTGTTTCACAATTTTCCCTGTTATACGTACTTAAACTCAGAGCTGTGACTCTCTAGGAAATTTAACTTGGTAAGCTCTTCCTCAATTACATCCGCAACAGCTTTCGGTACCACCTTTTCCTTAATGCGTTCGCGATACTTTTCTCCAATCGCGTCCTTATCATCCTTCTCGATTCCCAGCTCCTTCTTAATTACTTTTAGCTGCTCTTGCAGTATGTACTTACGATGCTGTTGTTTCACCTTTTCCTCTACTTCGCGCCCAATCTTTGCCTGCAGCTTTGAAAGTTCCAGTTCTTTTTTCAGCAGCGACAAGGAGAGCATTAAACGCTTCGGTATCTTTAAACGCAAAAATAACGCAATGAGTATTTTGGCCGTTAACTAATTTCACAAGTAACAATAATTCTTACATCCATCTCTTCCAATATCTCCTGCAATTCCGGTGGTTCGGCGGCTGATAATGATGCACCTAAATCGCACAGATATACAGGATTGTCCACAACTCGCTGGTTTTGATGCAACATCTGCTGAAGACTTTCGCTATGGGCAGTAAGAAATTGTCACTTATTACTTCTTATTTCTTAATCATACAACATCCACTTATTGATTTTAACTTGCACTTACCGGTACAATGGATTCATGGTTATGATATCCCGTATGGTTTTTATTACTTCCTGTGTAAGAGCTTTCACTTCTTCCGTGTTTTTGAAGCTCTCATGTTTTACGTTTTCCACTTCCACCATCAGCAGTGGCTGCTGTTCACCTTCCTTCAGCAAACGTCTCTTGGGAGCTTCTTCCAGCGGCACTCCATCGAGCGTGTGGTCGTTGTTAGCCTTGCGAATTTGTTTATTTCGTAGTTTGTGCTTTCGGCGACGCTTTTCCGCATCCGGTTCGTCTACCGAGACGGCGATTTGCGTGTTAAAGTACGGATATTTTATTGTCATTTCTGATACGTATACGCCAATGTAGGGGGACAAAAAACAGCCGATCATGATCAACGAGCTTAATACCCCCGTGTAAAATGCATTTCGATAACTTACCCTTGCCAGCAACCGGTGCATCAAGATCCTCGTACAGCTGACCGACAATTTTTATACGGCGGTGTGCAGTTACTACTAGCCGCAAGCGGTCTCCAAGGTCTTGCATTTCCTGGATTTGAGCGAATGTTCCTATGTCATAAACCTCTTTCGTAGTTTCCATTACTTCGTTCGGGTTATCATCGTCTCTTTTCAGAAAAATACCAACGTACGGTTGGTTCAATTTCACCTTCCTTCGAATGAGATCTATCAACATGGGATTGGTAACCTACGACAAAATGTACATGCAATCAATGAGAGACCTTGCGCATGCACAACACGGTTTGTTCGTGTGTGACTTACTTACCTCGAGTATTTTCATGAACCGTGGAAAAACGGGGTTTCGTTTCGTAGCTATTACGGGCAGGTGTGGCCATACCTCAGGTATAGCGACGGTTGCAGGAAGCTGATTCGTATAGTTCACGGTTTCTGCCGGAGGCTCAACGGGATCATCAGAGCTGGGATTATTTTTGCTGCAGAAATTTCTAGACCCCACAACCCAGCTCTGTGGTGTTGAAATTTTAAGCCCATCTGTGCCGTATCGCATCAAAGAGGCGCGAGAAGTAAACACCGATGAGCTGTATGTTCTGTGCTCGATCGAGCCGACCATGCAGGTAGCCGGTCGAACGAACCGAGCTATTTGTTTGAAGTAGGCCTGAGATGGGTTTGGAAGCATCTGCATCATATTTGGTAGGCTTATTGTACTTTCTAGAAAGAAACAAGAACTTCGGCTTTCAACCACAATAACACCGTATTACATCAGAAATATTGGCTGCAAATCTTGTAAATACAGCGGCAACGGGAATGTACTGGAAAAACGTGACAGATCGAAGAGAGAAAAAAAAACACACATTCATTTGACAGCTTTCAACGGCACCGCGTTCAAAACAAACGAAGGTGTAGGTGTTTTCGTTTTTAATCGGCTTAACATGCAAACAATTTTCTTTTTCATTGGTGCAATTAATTTTTTATAATATTTTGTCTTTTTTTCCTTAAGCTTTTGCCTACACGAAGTTATCATCTGTCAGTGACAAAATACCGTTGAATTCCGTCCACGCGCACACTGTGCCCCACAACATCTTGCTGTCAAACATCGCGTCGAAAGCAAGATTGACAGTTGGACCTTTGCAAACATCTCGTGTGCAGCCAAAAGATACGCGGTTCGCGATCCGCGATTCTTGACTCAAAAAAGAAAGCTTCTTACGATTTCAGAGCAGAATTTTATGCAGATCGCCACGCAAAACGGAACTGTAGCATGTGTTACGAGTGAAAGTGTGTGAGGAAATCCGTTTTCCGAGTGTACACTGCGCCCTGCTCGTATAGAGAAAAAGTTATCAGAATTGAAAAATATAACCTCACTTTTCGCTTCGGCGGGTGTTGCTTCGGTTCGGACAAGGAAAGAGAAACAAACCGCCCGAACCAAAAGTGATCGAAATCGAAGCAAACCCACGCGTCACATACGAATTTAAGCGCCAATCTAATTTGCTTCACTCGCACATAGTCGATACACGCCGCAGCTTGCAGATTTGAAAGTGTTAAATGTATTAATCGAAAGTGCTTCGTTTATGTGATGCATTGGCGGTGGTACAAGTGGTGTAAGCGTACGGTATGATAGTAAAGCTCACAAACAATTGTGTGTTGTTGGCGGTGTAGCATCAAAAAACTTCCTCAAGCGTGTCTTACAAAATTTGCTATTTTTGTGGCAAAAACTCGCTGCGTGCTGTGAAATTGAAAGCGAAACAAGCTTTTCGAAACATCTGTTAGGTCACAGGTGGGTAGAAGTTTACATTCTGACACCTTGACCATTGAAAGAGTTTGCGGCTGCTACGAACACCAAGTAGCCCCCGCGGACAAACGTTCAACATGGCCAATCAACAAGGGCTGCAACAGCGCGAGACTCTTGCCAGTGAAATGCTGCAACATCAACATAACCAGCAGCATCAGGAAGAGGAAGAAGAGGAGGATGGTGGTGGCAGCATAGCAGTGCGACCGAATGTTGGCGCTAAACGCAGATACAGCGAGCTTATGTGTGAAAGCGATGAGGACGAATTCGCAGGCTTTGATGAGGATGCGGCCAGCAGTGAAAACGGTAATCGATTAGCTATTTTCCCAACCCGCAGCACGTACGCGTCGCGATTTTATCAAAAAAACATAGTTTTTTTTAAATTAAATCGTGAGTTACACCACACAAAATTTATCCTAATCGAAAAAACAATACTCGATAAGTTATGTTTTGTAGTGCATTGTTTAGTTTCATTCCCAACTCAGTTGCGTGTGTTAAAGAATATTGTTTTGGGCACAGGTAGAAAATTACTGCTAAAAGTGTTGTACAGTCGATTTAATTACATAATATTGATGTACAATCTTGCATTCCTAACCGCGATTTATTCTCCCGCTATTACTGCAGGCACAATAAATTCTCCACGACCGCGGGATGTTATGTATGAGGCGATTTTGACAGCGGCAGAAAAAAAATTGATGGAAAACAATAAGCTTCTGGGGGACGACAGTGTATCCGAGCTGCAACACAGTATAAAACAGGTAAAAATTGCAATGTGAAAGGCAACCCAAGGCGCAGACGAGTCATGCAGCTTTCGTTTGAAAACTTACAGGAAGATATGGACGTGAGTGCGTCTGCTTTGAACGACAGTAACAAAAGTTTGGTGAAGAGAAAAGTAAATGTGCCGATTAACACGCAAGATGATATCTACAAAGTACCCTTTAAGTATGGTTGGAAGCGAGAACTGGTAAGCGTACCAGGGGTTTGCTGGTTCTGTGACATCGACCGTGTATTTATATCTTTTGAAAAATTTTAGGTGTATCGAGCTAACATGGAAGGAAACAGCAAGGATAAAGGCGAAGTGTATTACATTACTCCCGGTGGCAAAAAGTTGCGTACCCGTAATGATATTGTGTCCGCCTTACATGATGATCTCACGATGGACAATTTTACGTTCGCAAAAGAACCCGTTGGAGGGACACCGGAGGAAGAAACAATTAGGTAAGGATGTTGTTTCTTAACGTTGTTACTTACTGGCATCACAACATCTCAATTAGGATCTAACACGCCTGCTCCGTCCATGTGAACGTCCTAAAAATAAGTTAAGGCCATTCTCATGACACTATAATTTGATGCACGATAATGAGGCTACCGTACGCAGAGCTTGTCGTTGTAGCTTGTCGAACCCGGCTAAGAGGGTGTCTTCGGTTTTGGACCTGGACTTTATGTCTCCGAGGCGTACGTGAGTACTGGAACTATGAAGGTTCTATACAGTCCCTTCGTCTTCGAGCTTCGTCCGTCGCGACAATATATGTACATTGAATGGAGAAGTTTCCTCAGGCTGACCGATTTGCCGCCAGCACCCTTGCGCTCAATTCAACTTTTGTGTTGTTAACGGTGCTAATTTTTGGTTATATTTTTAACGTCTTGAGATGTACGTTAACCTATTTGTATATGAATTACCCCTGCGTAATTCATTATTTATTAGCTGGGCCGCTGTTAGTGCCATCATAATTTTTGGTTTTGCCTCGTCAATCTCCAACTCGCTCCAACTCCAACTATTTTGCCAATGGTGTCTATGGCATCGGCGTATGCAAAGATCCGGTAGTGACTTATAGAAGATGGTCCCCGAAGACTCCACCTCCGAGACTCGGATGGCCCTTTCTAGCGCCAGATTGAAGAAGAGACAAGCAAGCCCGTCTCCCTGGCGTAGGTCTTTGGTGGTAGCAAAAGGCCCTGCGAATTTTCCATCCTTCTTCACTTGGCATGTGATGTTGGTCATTGTCATTCTTACAAGCCTGGTAAGCTTAGCCCGGATACCAAATGAGCTCATTGCGCCGTATAGTTCTACAATCTTCTCCAAGGTTTGCCGCATGGAGTATATCTGTTGGGCGGCGGTCCGGTGGTAGATGCGACAGCGGCGCCGATCTTCACACGGCAGGACCGGGGTTCAAGTCTCATCTGGGCCGTTCCCCCATAGTGAGGACTGACTGATCCAACTATGCGGTAACAATAAGTCTTCTTCTTAATAATACCAATACAGAGTTTCGATCCATATAATTGCACATTTCATCCGGTATCACGCAAGTTTGAATCACTTAAAATAGATGTGCAATCCATTGGCGGCGAAATTCGGTTGCTGAGAAGGTATTTGCAAAAATAATAGAGCAAATGTTAATCATATAGGGGATTTTACGAACACAGCGGCGGGAAGTTGCAATCGGTTCAACCTGTCAAATCAGTTCAATCTTTCAACCCTACAAGTGTCAGTCATTTGTTTACTGTGTTACTGTGTACTACTACTCCGTCGGTACCTAGTGCCTTATTGTTCTTGAGCCGACAGATGGCTTTTTGTATTTCCTCAATGCTAGGTGGCACTAGCAGGATATCATATCATGGCCCGATCCGCGATCCTCATTTTGGAAGCAAGTCACCTTAGGTCTGAAGTTGTTTTGGTGACCTGATTTCTTGAAGTTCCTGCTGCATTGGTCGATATCCGCCGTTCTTACGTGCGATCTACATTCATTGTCGAACCATCCAGATCAGGAGTTGTCCTGAATTGATGGGAATGTGGTATTGGCACATTAAATTACCTTCGTGTTTAAAGCGTTTCGCCTGGTAGTAGATCCTCCTCGCCTTACAGCCAACGTACACGTATCGGACGATAGCGGGCGATGCCATAAAATTCGTCCTGTCCGCTGTCAAATCCTGTACAAAAATCGGCCTTCTGAAATCCGAGTATGGGATTTCAGCCCGGTCGACATGAGTCTCTGTTGAGATGAACCGGCGCGATAATTCGGAAACGATGCGTTCTGACGTTTAACAGGCTTAACTGTTTTCGGTGGCTAATCAACACGTGGTTTGTCTGGTTAGAAATGGCTCCATCCGGGGAGCCACCTACGTGGTTTTGTGGATGTTTTGATGCACAATTTTGGTACCTCCGACAATAAGATTGCTTGAGGTTGCCAGCTATACAAATCTACTACCATTATTGTTGCTGTGCTCATGTTGACTTTCAATATTTTAGCGGTTCATTGGCTCCCTACCGACTTTTGCATTGAAGTGTGTCCCAGGATGATTTTTACGTCGTGCCTGGGACACTGGTCAATGGTTTTTGTGAGGCGTGAGGCGGCTATAGAACAGGTATAGAACATCCTCCTCTTCGTCTTTGTCTTCGGTAGGAGCGTGAAAGTTAATAAGGCTGATGTTCTCAGGCTGAATCTGCATCTCGGGGTGTATAAACTATCGTTGATAGTCTTGAGGCCGATGATCTCGAATTTCAGCCGGGGACCTACGGCGATACGCGGTCCAATATACAGTTCATATAGTGGTAGTCGTGGTAGATATAACAAATTTCGTAGTGCTTTCTGCCACGCCTGATGTGTACGCCATTCCCTAGCCCAGCGTATCTCTTGCAATGCTACTTTTTTTGTATCGTATGTGACCAGGTCGTTATCAAGTTGCTTCAAGGCTCCGGCTCTCGATGAGTCCGTAATCGTTGTCTACCTGATGCAGAGTGACCGATCCTGCGCTAAACCCCCGAAGAACCTGTGGAAGATTTCGTGGCAGTTGTATTTAAGGGCTAATCCATTACTCCGGAACTAACATTGCTACAAAGGGTCCCGTACAAGGGGCACCATTAACAGGGCCTATCGTAATTCGATGAGTACCTTTGATAACTATGAACTCACCCCTTCTAAAAGTCTTGATTCGACATTGGTTTTGAAGTTGATCCTGATTCAACACCGACTGTCTTACTCCATTCAGATGCATAACTACTGACTAATCTTCATTTGCCAAGCTTCATTGGCAGAAATTTATTTAATCAACTCATACAAAATTATTTTTTCGAAATTAGCTGCAAAGCTTGTAGTAATTTTATTTTATAAAATGATCAGAATTTATGCAGTTAGTTTATTGCTTTATTTTAATAAAAATGTGATTTTTTGTTTTCTTACAACACCCACAGGAGCGCCAAATCGTACGGCAATGTGCCCAAACGGTCCATGCCTGGGGCTGCGCATTTTACGGCTATGGATACATCGGGCGATTTAGGAAAACGAGTTCCTAAGCCCAAAATGCCGAAAGGAGCTAGTCCTCCTTTACCTTCATACTATGCGAAAACCAGCACACCCAGCCAAGCGCCATTATCAAAATCATCCACCTCATTAAATGCTCATATCTCAGCGAAACCTAGCGCAACTGGTGCTAGTTTATTAGCACCCGCGAGTGGACAACGTAGTAATGCGCAGGGGGGAGCAATGGGAACAATGAAAGGAAATGAAAATAGTGCAAATTCCGGAAAGCAGACAAAGTCAAGTGGAAAAACCAAGTAAGTATTGTTAACATTACTTTTGTAAACTAACGAACGAGAATGCAATTGTTATCGCAAACGGTGGGGTTCCTTTTAAAAACGCTTGTCTTTATATGGCAGCAGTAACGTATGACCGTTTGCAGTAGCAATCCTTTCTTGAATTTGATATTAATTGGTTATGCTAAGGCCAAATTAGTTAAACAAAACATGATGTTGGTAGTGTAGAAAAATCTTCCTATTTCATACGTCCATCTTATTTATTGTGTATTTATTTTTTATATTTGCGTGCCTTTTTTTTTGTGTATCGTATACCTTTATTATATACCTTATCCCTTTGTTTGGAAACTGATGTGTGTACCCCCCGCATCATTGTCCTTCTTTACAACAACAAACAAAAAAACATCTTAATTTAACTATCAACGTCTATGATGAACATGTATGGATTCTATCAAAGGGTGGAAACTTGTACAATCCAATGTCTACCAGCGATGGGAATGATACCGCAGTTGCAGTGTATGGTGTGCTACTGTATGTACCATCCGGAATGTGTGAATGCTACGACAGCAGAAGCATTAGCTCGACGATTTACTTGCAAGGTACGTTTTTAAAGAATGCAATTTCGTTGGGTTTTTTTTAGATCAACAGTACGACCTCACTTATTGAGCGCCAATAATTAAGCTGGATTGTTTTACTTTGGATGCTTCTTCCGCCAGCTAGTGCGGCTATTACACGGGTTCAGTTTTCTTACTATGGTTGGCTACTGCTGCGTAGTAATAACAATCGAATATTTGCTTATCTGTATCAAGAGGAATTACCATTCGCATTCAATGCGTGAGTTTAATCTGTATTTTCTTACCTCAATCCGTCTTATGGAGTAATTACTCGAATTGCGTCTCTTAATTCGTCTTTTAACTAAACATTCGTCTTTTTAACTCGTAAAATTACTTTAATTTTATCAAAAATCTCATAAATTCAAACATTTGGATTCTTAACAGAATTATTAAATTAAATGTGCTATTATTTTCTAACGAATAAAATTCATTGTCTGTCAACACTATCAACATTCCACGAGTGTACAAGTTTTCATTCAGTTTTCTTTTCTCTGTTTAAGTGCATTCATATTCGATTTGACAGATAAATGCAAAATTAGTGTCAGAAAACGATCATGTGTGATAGCCGCCTTAGTGTGATGTCGTACGCTACATATCTTTCAATGATTACTATCTGTAGAATTGACAATTTTCTGTAGAAGTGTAATGTTGTATTGAAGGACATGTGAATAATTGTAGATTATTCAAAATGATTAAAATTGTCAATTGCTTTTAAAGTGCTGCATGGAAGACTCTATGGCAGCGGAAGTACAGCACCAACAAACGTACAAAGAATCGTTCGGAAAGTTTAGCATGAACGCGAACGGAAACGGTAGCCTCAATGCCACAAAACCACCATTGGTTGCCACCAACAATGGTGGATCACTAGCAACGAAACCGGTAGCGAAACCACCGTCCCAGTATAGTAGCACACCTAAGGAAAAGACAAAGCGCTCCCTACAGCAAACTGGTGCCGGGGTCAAGAACGCAACTCCTACGGCAAATGCGTCAGCAGCTGACACATCATACGGTTTGAACAGCTCAAAGGATCCGTCCACAAAGGATATCCCACTGCAAGATGTTCTCGTTATTGGCACGCATGAGTACGTGGTCATTCCGAAGGGCAAACCAGCAGGTGTAAAAAGCAAAAAATCTTCTTCCAAACCTACAAATTCTCTACCTCAAACTGCAATGTAAGTAAGACGTCCAATTCAATCCGAACAGTTGTGTAGAATTTGTTCGTTTTTTTCTCATTTCATCACTGCATTAAAAAAAACAATCATTCGATGGTGGGGGATCTTGACAAATAATCTTACAAACGTTGTTGTTCCCTGAGTCAAATAACATACAATGGGGAAATTTCGCCTA
>KZ061647.1:250392-288168 GCA_002091835.1 Anopheles maculatus
AATCAAAACTACTATTCTTACTTGACTGTTGCCATTTTAGAAAAGATTTCATCGTATTCGATATCGGATCCGCCATCGTTTGATAGTATTTCGATACTATCGTCGTTGGTAATTTCGGCCGCATTTTGTTTGTTCACTTCGGGACGTTCTTTCCATTCAACTCCCAATACCTGTGTTGGTTTTGATTTAACGTAGCATCGGTACTCTAAAGCCGTTTTGTGAGCGTCATGAACACGCACATATCGATCGAGACATCCCGTGAATAAGTGGTTTCCAGACGGATCAACGCGAATCGATGTTACAGTGCCGGTGAACCCTTTATATACATGAATATGATTTTTCATCCTTCGCAAATCAAATGCTCTCGCGCCAAAGGTAGTCGTGCCAGCGTACAGATAGTCACCGTGGGACGCCAAACAAGAAAATGCGAGCTGACCGTCGGGGTCATTCGATGTGAAATCTTGAACCGGTCGTCTCGCTGGCCCTCTTGTGTCGTACAACCGGACGTATCCATGCCGGGAGCAGGCGGCTATAAGATTGCGGTTCACAAATACCACATCATTGTCCCACACAAGCTGCTCCAATTCTAACACTTTCTTGACGTTTTTGGCCTGGAAAAGAACCTTTTGCGTCTCCAAGTCCCAGAGCTTAATGATTTGCTTTAGCTGCTTTCCGCCGGTAACCATGAGATTCTCATCTTCTGGACAGAGGCGTAACCGGGACAGGTTTTCTCCAGCACTAAATTTTACCGGTTCGGGGTATTTAACGATTTGTACCATTCCATCGGCGGATCCAACAACAATGCATCCATTGCTTCGTCCCAGACCAACTACTTCGCCGGTGCCGATCTCGAAGTTCGATATGCTTTCTTCCTTTGAACAATTGAATACCTTCACACAGCGATTTGTACGCCCGATTAGCAACTCGGTACGATCGGCATTGCCGAATTCCATGCAGGTAATTTTCGACGATTTGTTCAACACATCAATCGGTTGAAGGTTTTGCTGTTTGAATGGATCATCGGCATATGGATTGATTCCTGTAACGAAATAACGACGAAAGCATGGATGGAACACGGTGCTCTGGGAAGTCGCATTTTTGCAGCAAAGGCTTACGTTTAAATGATCCGGTATGGGCTCCAACATATATAATATGTTTTTCCGTGTACGACGGACACTTTGCGTTTACGGATGCGTATTTCATCCTGTTTTCTGCTGTACTCAATATTCGTACAAAATCGCTGTCGTCCTTCTAGCGGCGAGCCAATTTACCAAAAACACAAAAGCATGGTACACAAGAAAGCATGGCTGTCATTTCTGTCATTGCTGCTTGTTGTTAATTTCCGTGATGCCATCCAGAAATACAACGTTTGAATTATTTTATTAATCGATAATATGGTTGTATTGTTTAGGCTGCCATTTAGGCCACATATAATAAAACATTATCAATTTGTTCTTGTAGTTTTTGAATCATGTGATAATGAAGCGATGTAACAATGAATACGATTGGGACAAACTTTGCAGAATTGGCAACACTGCTTTCTTGGAATTCTTCAATGACAACGTCATTATCTGTCAAAATAGCCCTTTTCATTGGGAATAAAATTAATGCATCTTTTGCGATTCGCTTAATTTTCTCCGCGGTTTCGCATAAAGCTAGTCCAATTTATCGTGTATGTTGGACTTAATCCAAGCGGCCAACGCGGTGGTGAAGTGCAATTTGTACTGAACATAAGAATATCCTTCAATTGTTAATTTTGGTGCCAGTCTGTGTGTTATCATCGGAATTCAACATGGTTGATGTTGCTCGGCAATTACTCGACGAGCTGATGGGAAGGAACCGTAATCTGGATCCTTCTGCTTCGGCGAAAGAAGTGTCGTGGACCGATGAAGAGGTAAACGTAAACAAAGTATGAAACAATGATTCCATTCATTTTCAACGCCCGGTCCTTTCTGTGTGTGTGTGTGTGATTTTCTTTCAGTTTTGTCCATACTTTTTGGTAAAGTTTTGTCCCCACGATCTATTTGTTAACACCCGTGCCGATTTGGGCCAATGCACTAAACTGCACGACGATGAAGCAAAACGATTGTTTGACGAAGCAAAACCTTGCCGCAAGAAAACCCAGTATGAAGAGGATTTTTTAAGGTTTTGCACCAACATGATCAATGAGGTGGACCGTAAGATTGTGAAAGGTAAGCAAAGACTTCTTCTTATGAACAGCAAAACGGAAGGAGGACGACCCGCACCTAAGCATCAGGAGCAAATCAGTTCCCTTACCGAGCGGATCAATAAACTCGTGCGGGAAGCGGAAGAAGCTGGCACACGAGGCGACGTCGAGCAAGCCCAGGTAGTGCTGTTAAATTAATAGTTAAATGAATACATACAGTACAGCACTTTCGACGTTATCTGTTCGGACAGGGTTTAATGGAGCAATGTGATCAGCTGAAGGAGGAAAAAGAAGCTCTTATAAAACAGCACGAGTCCAACGGATGGTCAGTGACGGCGGAAATTGCGGCCTCCCAGGAAAAACAAATGGAAGTTTGTGAAGTGTGTGGAGCATTTCTCAGCATTTCTCATTGTTGGTGATGCACAGCAAAGGATTGATGACCATCTTACCGGCAAACAGCATCTAGGGTATGTATTGAGTAATGATGATCGTGCTGATCGGCACATAGTAGTGTCTCTTAGTTTGTACTATAATATCTATTATGCATGTTAATCGTTCGTTCGGGGTTTTCTAACATTTGCATAGGTATTCAAAATTACGTAAAGCAGTTGATGAAATGTATGAGGCGAGAAGGAAAAACACCATCAATCTTGAAGAGCGCCGTTCTAAAGACGATGACCGTCGTAGAAGAGACAACTCAAAACGCGAGGAACGCAAATCACGGTATATACAATACGGGAAATCGGGTTTGTGTGCGTACTGGGCTAACGCATCTTTTCATGCAACCTTTTTAACAGCGAGCGAGACGATCGCTACAATAATAAGCGAGAAGACAGAGATCGTAACCGTAGCGGTTACGGTAGCCGGCGTGATCATAGAGATTATAAGGATCGGTCCGATCGCTATGATAACCGACAACGAGATCGTCATAACAGACGCGGTAAGCAAAGACGTAACAAAATGCATTGAAAAAGACGTTTAACATGTCACTTTCGCTATCGACTCCATCGCACAGATCGTAACGAGCGGGACCGTGATCGCAGTCGCAGCCGTAGCTACTAAAGCATCAACTTATCAATGCAGCTAGCATGAATGATTTTGCAGCATGATGCAGAAGAAGTGCAGTCGGATGTAATATTCTTCGTTCAGAATCGTTTTCCTTCATATGAGGTATCTCTACTAAGAATAGAAACATTAAACAAAAACACGTCCTAATAAGCCCAATCTAAACGATATCTAAACAATCGTAACAAAATCTTCTAGCCCGTAAGGTAAGCATTCGTTTCAACTGTAGCATTAAATTATTAATGTTTTATTTATTTATTCTTTTACATTGCGAATTGCGTGTTGTGTGTGTATGTGCTACGATTCGATAAGATTAAATCGAGGTAGCGCTAGATTTAGCGGTTTGTTCTATTTTAGGTATTTTTATTTATATATATACTCAAAATCGAACTGTTTATGTAGCGTGCAGTTTTAAAATGAGTTTGTAATAAGTCTGTCAACGTTTAGTTAACTGTTCAGTTAAAAAAATCAAATACGAACAACATTCCATAGCCAGTATTTTCTCACTGTAATGAAACCATCCACAACGCGCTTTGCAAAACAAGGGTTTAATATTTTTCTTTGGTATCTTTTTATCGGAGGCATTTTCCGAAGAACATATTCATAAGAATACAAGTAAAGTTGTCCGCTATACGTGCTTTCTGAAAGTCCACAATGATTCGTTTTTATGTGCACTGGTTGCCTAAAGCTGTGGTTATTAAAAAAAGTCAAAATGAATGACAAACGGTTGAGACGGACGGCACGATACAACACGATACGGCATTTTCCGTTGGACGTTCGTTTTGCACACGTACGATTAAGATAAAGCTAGTCACGGTAAGTGCTGCTATTTGCTTGTAGAACGTTCATTATGGATATTGTGGCATCGTTTGGTGCGCGAAAATAAGGTGCTAAAAGCTACTTTATTGAGCATTCGAAAATATGTTTTACACGCACAATTCACTCTTAATGTTCTTCTTTTGCTTAAACTTAATAGTAAACGCCAAGGCATTTGTAATATCGACAAGCTCTCGCTAGAATAACCAGCCTGTATCGTTATGCAGTTTGAATGAATGAATGGTCTTGATAGGACACCTGACGTAGGACTTGCAGACGAGGTAATTGATGCCTAGTTTATATTTCCAAAGCAAAAGGTTCAAGGGAAGCCATGAATGTACATCCTTTATGCTTCTTCGTTACGCAGGACAAACAACGTGTCAGAAAGTGAAAGAGAAACAGTATCAGTCCATATCCTGTTGCATTATTAACGTTGTGTGTATGCCCACACACGCATGCAACGTCTCTCTGTACCATGTTTGGTGGATCGAAGCAAAATTGATCGAGGTAAATTTTTACTCTAACGAAGTTCTAGTTGACGTAAAATACCGAAACTGTCCACAGACTTGCGCTATCTATAGAATCTCCTCCTGCCGGCATAACTGTTGAAGGTAATTGGATTGACTGTATATGCTGTACTTCTTCATGTATAACTGTTGTATTCCAGAACGAATGCCTTTCGATGAATTAGATAGATGTGCAATGTGGATGAATGGTGGTTGTTTTGTTCATATCTCTTGGCATCGTTAAAATCCCTGAATCTATCATGTCCAGTAAGTTGTCGAGGGTGCGTGTCAGAAGTTCCTTTGACTACAGCAGTGCATTTGAACACATCGCGCTTTTCCAACAAATTTGGGAATCGTTACAATGTTTAAAACTCATAAGTTACACCATCGTCGCCGTTGCTGGCATCCTAACACATCGACAGAATCAGCAAGCAATGTCCATGCCCGCCATACTTCTCTCAAGCGTAAGGGTGGCAAACACAACACAACTGCTCATATTTAGCTCGTGTTTGAGATAGAGCCGCCTATCACAGTTCGCCATTTTGTATCCAATTTCAAAAATGATATGTATCGAGGTATTTATCCCACATAGTTTGTATAATAAATATATTTATTTTCATATTTTCAGTATTTATCATGTTAAATTTTGCAACTATTGTATTGCGATCTTTCTACAGAACTTGTTTCTTTTATGAATGTGACAAACTTTTTAATACATCTAAATACACGTTTTGTTGATATTCGTTGGTAAAACTTACGCTACCTTAGCCGCGTTTGCATAATTAGGAGAGAGAGAAAAACAAATCACTTTCTTTCTGTTTGGAATTGCACCAAGTATCAAATGAATGTGTATTAGAAAGTTCGTCATGAATCAGTCATTGAATTAAATTAATTATTACGTATTCAAGTCTTAAAAACGCTGTGTATGATCGATTTTGTTGTCTGTTACTTTCATTTTACTTATTCGAAGCCCATTTTTTCTTTCTTTTGCTGTATTTGCAGTTGGATCATCATCTACGTCGTCTACAGATGCGGTCATGTGAAACCTATCTAAAAATGCGATTTTTTACCGAGTTTATTGGACATCCTTAAGGACATATACATGGTGTGATTGCTTTCATCGACACATCAGCAGGTAGCGTGAAAATATTTATTTGTTTCGAATATTTAGGGTATTGGCAAAGAGTACCGTGGGCCAATCGACTTACGAGAACCTGTCGCATAAAATCATTGTCGAGGTAAGAGAAACAAGCATAGGATGAAGAACTAAAACAAAATCGCCATTGAAAAAAGATAGCTATTGTGGCCTCAAGCTGGTACACTTGGCTTGGGTGCAAATTAAAGATTGAATGGGTTAAGTTTTACAAGAATATATCGTTCAATGATATCATTATCACCCGCTTGTTTGCTCTTTAGACATGAGTTGTACTGCATGTTGGTAATTTTTGCATTAACATATTTTTAATGCTATTTTGTCTGCAAGAAATTAAGGATAATTTTCTATTCAAATTAAGTGAAAAACGAAAAGTATTTATTACTAAACAAAACCGTCATTCAAGTTCTATCAAACAAATATACATACACGTCTTGGATGTATGTACTGTGTAGAAATATGTGAATTTTGTTAGAGGTGTTAAACACAAGCTCACATACCAATTTATTTTACGTTCGGAAACCACCCTCCCCAACTCCCCTCCCCGGGGTTCCTTGATTAAATTTGTCAATAAAGTAATGGATCGTTTAGTTAGATCGGAACAGTTAAATCAAACGGGCGTATGGTAAACACTGATATTAGAAAACCTCCACTGTGTTGGAAAACGATCAAAATGTAACAAAGAAAAATCCGCACTTAACTGGATACTGTGCAAGCGTTTCAACCGTGTTATGAAATGAGATTTTGCAAACTGAAATGTGTGATGGAATTGGTAATTTTATTAATGCAAGCATTCAAAAGCAGCATATAGCGTGACAAGAATTCTACTTTAATTATAGCATATTACATATATTATCTTCTCTTCAAGATTCAATTTCAAACGAATAAAACTTGATTACATGAAATGGTGTAGATGTACGTACGGCGTGTCTGACAATATCCGAAAACAACCACAGCATTTTAATAGTACTATTTACATTTAGCTTTCTCTTTCCTGGCGGCAAACGATTAACGTGCATTAAACAGCTTTGTTTTGTAGATGTTAATTACGTTCGATATTCCATCAAACCCATCGATCGTCAAACCCCATATGATTGGTTGATCCAGCATTACACGCTCCACCCCATATGCAATGAGTTGAACAACTTCTTCTTCCGTAAAACTACTGCCATCCGCGTACACAGGAATTTTTTTCGGAGAAGAACGCCGTATCATTTGAATAGCATCAATCTGGTGTGAAAAGATGGGAATAGGAAACATTTTAATTAACGTACATGTTGCAATTTTTGGCGATTACTTCTATAGTAAACTTACAAATCTCGGAAAAGGCATATATTCATCAATGACTACACAAACGGCATCTAAATTTTCACGCATAGCTTCAAGAATTAGTTCTCTCTGAGTAATTGGTATGTGAGCGATGATCGCTTTTTCACTAACACTACGAACGGTTTGTATAGTATGAGTTGCGAACTGTTTCTGTTCTAACAACGATTTCACGTTACATGTTCGGTGTGCACTGCCGTCCACATCCATTGATTCCAAATCGGGGGAAAATGTATGATGAACGTCACGGTGTTCATCAAATATGCTCACTACAGAATCACATGGATCCATGAAGGACAGTACGAACCCACTAAAGCCACACGATTCTGCTCGTCTCACCAAAGAACGTAACATCGAACCGTTTACGAACGGGAAAACTTGAAGCCACCGCACCATCGTTTGATCGAAATTGCCTCCATCGAATGCATTTATCGATAGAGGTGATCTTAGTGTGTGGACATATGGTATTTTAAACCGTTCAGCAGCTTTGGCCGCTGTTAAATACACAGATGAATGTTGCTGGATGGCTGTATTATTTGTGATGGACAGCGGACCTATTACCAGTGGTAGTTCATCCTCTGGCGGTGGATTGTTGTATTTTGGTATAGCAAAAGGGGAACGGTTTAGATCCATCTTAGCGTACGTTCAATCTAACACTGCACTATTGTACTAGCAATCTAACTGAACTAACTATGTACGTTATGTGCCAATTAGTGTACTATCCGACCCTGCAATCGCTTTGCGTTCTCGGTCTGTTGCTGAAGTCCTTAAAATCGTTCACGGTTGAGTACCGTCTTTTGCCATTGCATACATTGTCCCGGGCTATTTGGTGGATGCATCAACGTCATCACTTAATAACTTTATCAGATAAACCCACAGCCCCGTATGGGTATTACGGGACATTCTCATGACCAGTCCGTCCGAAGCTGGAGAATCTAACTCAGTGTATTATAATTCGTTCAGTGTAAAGAGCTTGTCAGTGTCCGTGATTCTTTCATTGTCCTTTATTAACATCACTTGTACAACCATGCAACAAAACATAAGAATATTTTTATGTCTAGTTTAGTTGTTTTGGTGCATTGTATTTTGTTGGATCTCGCGACTGTTCTTCTTAATTTCAGTGTGGTACGGTGTTTTTCACTTTTGTATGGAATAGAAGAAGACCGAAACACGGGAACGGATTAGAGTTATTTACTGTTTAAGTTTACTGTACATATAATGTGTTGAAAAATATCTGTGCAACCATTCTTAGCAAGAGTATTTAGATTTACTGTCATTGTTCCTTTTTTATTTTGGAAACAACATCTTGCTTGGTTCTGTTAGCCTAATAGTTGACAAGGTTTGTCATGAATCGTGCATAAATCTGGAAACAGCTCTGTAGATTTTCTTATTTGGAGATTACCACGACCGATGGGACACGAAAGATGTGTTATTGATTGATGTTTCTATCAAGCAATGCTGTTATTATATTCTATGTTTATTTAACTATTACCACAATGGACCGCGAACAATTCTTCCGAGTAATACCATGAAAATGTTTAATTGTTACAACTTCGCTCTGCATTCTCTGCGGCAATTAGATTATGCATCGAGTGTGATTTTACCCGTCTGGATGAAAAATCCTTTCTATTGATGACGGTTCTAGCCGTTTTTACATTTCCCTCTGAAGGACACCCTGATGTGGTGGCGTTGCCGTTACATTTCGTTAAATTGTTTGTGTTCGAACGGAATATTCCCCGCGGAACGCTTAGCTGCAGTGGAACGTTCCGATATGGAGGATGATGTACAACCGTGGGTGCTACCTTTGTCAACAAATGCTTTACTTCCGGACATGCTGGTCCGTCGCTAATCGGTGTATCAACACTACGCTGCTGAAAAGTAACTCTTTCAGATACATTTTCCGCTCGTGTTCCAACGTGCTCGACACCACCGCGTTCTGCGTCCTGCAGCGTTTCCTCATCGAATGTTTCTGTGTTGCTTTGTCTATCACGTGATCGATAACGATCACTACGAAAACTTTCTCCTCGCCAAGATCTTCGCAACGGATCTGCTGCTACCGCCGGGTAGTACAGCTGTACCTCATGGCAAACGTGTTGTGGTGTAAGGTCGGCCAATGTGCCACAGCCAGCATTAAGCATCGTCGATTCGAGCTCGGTTTTGAGGATGTCCAGCACCTCCTCAACACCTCGCTGTCCGTTTACCGCCAGTCCATACACGGCAGCACGGCCGACAAATACCATACGCGCCCCAATTGCTAGAGCTTTAAAAGCATCCGTTCCTTGCGAGACACCACTGTCTAGCATAACCTCGACGCGATTTCCAACGGCATGCACTATTTCCGGAAGGACTTCAATCTGTAACGAAATATTGTAGAATTTTCTTTTAAAGCTATGGACAACCAACACGGGTCGATAAGTGTATCTATAGAGTATGTATGTGAATACATATTTACCGCAGCAGGTGCATAATCAAGCTGGCGGCCGCCACTATTCGACACGATCAACCCATGCACGCCAACGTCTGCGGCAATGAGCGCATCGGCCCGGTTAAGAATGCCCTTCACAATGACCGGCAGTGACGTGATGCTCATTAACCATCGTATTGCGTCCCAACCGAGGCTAGGATCAAGCTGGCTGCGTACGTAATCCAGAACGCTAGCCGAGCATGACTTGGCCTTGTTGCTTCCGTTTGACCCGTTGCCATTTGGAACGAAATTGGCGCACGTTACCTTCGCTGGCAGCGTTAAAGGGTTCCGCCGTTCCGATCGGCTTAACCCCGGTGCCGGAGTGTCTACACAAACCACTAGCGCCCGGAACCGTGCTTTCTCCGCGCGACGAACTAAACATTCGGTTAGTTCACGATCTTTGAAGACGTACAACTGGAACCACTTGGGGGCGCGTGGTACAGCTTCCGCTAGTTCTTCGATCGAAACGCTTGAAAGTACGCTCAGCACAAAAGGAACACCGAAGGTACGAGCCGCCCGTGCCATTGCCTTCTCGCCTTCGGGATGTGCGAGACACTGTAATGCCACGGGCGCAATTCCGATCGGCATACGATAGCTGATACCGAAGGATGTCACTTCGAGCGAACGGCTACCGCCAATGCGTTGCAGGCACCGTGGTCGTATGATCAACCGGTCAAAGGCAGCTCGATTTTGTGTCACGGTTCGTTCACTGGCTGCCCCGCCTCGACAATAGTCGACGACAGAGCTATCCGCCGTATCGCACATGCGCCGCTCATAGTCGGCCACAGAAGCTAATCCGCAGCGCAAACTTTCGGTGAGTGCCGGTGAACGCTTGGTTCGAAAAAACTGATCCAAAACCATCCGTACGAGTACTGAATGCAACGGTTCCACTGGTTATTGTAGTTCTGCAGCACCGATTGATGTTTGGGTTCTTTGGGTCGATGCTCACTTCTTGATGGTCGTCTGCAAACTGCAAACATGCATCAAACGCTAGTTTTCGCAGCGATCGCTTATTCTTTACGGTCAGTCTGAAATGAGGACAATGGTGGGAGTTAAACAAACCTAATGCTAGTATGTTTCTAGTACACAAATAGATAACGTTTCTTGATTATTCTTTGAATGCCCATGTATCCTAGCGATCAGCCCAACTCAGCCAATCGTTGGCTGTATTTGTCTTTAGTGCTGTGGACAAAATAGCAAAACAATTGTAAATAGTAAGGAACATCCTGATTAGCGGTTTTGCTACATCTTCTCACTTCTGGAAATGGACGAAAATATTTAACCAGTGACAGTTTCCGGACAACGAACAATGTTGTATGAACGTAAGACTTTATTATCCGGTGACTTCATGGTGTTGTGAAACTTTTATCGAGCAGTCAGCTCATCCGTCTAAAGAGTGAAGAATATTTTTAATAAGATGGACATTGCTCATGTGTTAAAATTTTTGTTTCATAATTGTACAAACTACACTCGGAGGACCTTACAAATGATGTTTTTGTCAAGATGCAGGTGCAAGTGAGCCTCAATGCACCAAAGCTGAAAACACGCAAACGTTAATGTTGACGATAACCATGGCTAAGGTCCCAGGACATTGTCAAAGGATCGCGCCCGGTAAGGGATGGCAATATTTTTGTAGAATACTTCTTGCATAAAAGGTTCCTGCTAATAACAATTACGCTATGTGTATAATGCATACGTTATTATAAGATATCCACATCTATTTTATGATGTAAAACCTTAAGTTAGTTAAATGTTGGACATTTACCATCAATTTTATAATCTTACCCTGTAGTCATTGCTTCAATAATTTCAGTTCCAATCTATGTTCAAGTTTTCTCTTTCATATATATATATATATTTATACGTGTGTATATTTTTTTTATACAACTTTACATTATAATCAAAAGCGATGCAGTCATTGTTTTTTGTTCGTCCGGTTCGAAGCTTTTTACCTTGCCGCGTCTTTGCCCAACAACCATCTAACCATAACCGTTTTTCAATTCTCAAAGAAATTAGTCATTTCTTCTTACTTTTTCATTTCTTTTCTATCCACTGTTCAATTGAATTCAGCTTTGTCGTTTGTATCTTTCTTGTGCTGTTTACATATTACCATCAAGCGTAGGACATGTGTTGTGTCACACTATGCAAAATGTTATTTTGAAAAGCTTTTCGTTGGATTTTCACTGCACTGAATGCACGAATGCCAATGTTCGTTCACACCACGCCAGCAGCAACATTGGTCAAGTTCAAGACCACGGCTGCAGTTGTGCATACGTGTGGTAGCTGCGGCCTATGTGTGGTTCAGCAATGTTTACGCTCCATTGCTTAATCATACAGTGAAACGCATACAACACTACTTACGTTTATATTAACAAAGTTGAATTGATTGTTTATCCTCGATTCGTGTTCAAGGGCAAAGGAAACGAAATGTGCAAATAGTGGTGCCATCTGCAAACTGATTAAACAAAACGATTAAACAAATCAATCTAATCCCACGTTTTTTTCTGTTTCTGCAAACACGTACATAAAAGGATAATAGTTGCTTATACATCTGCCTCAAGTTGCTATTTCAGTGTGATAGTTGTGTGATCGTGTATATGTTTCATATTCTTCATCGTTGCGTCAAGTAATCGTTTGCTTTTATGAATTTTAATGCATCTTTTACTGTGGACAAACGATCGGATCTCCCAATAAAGTATTCCGCGCTGACTTTGCACATCCAAATTGTGTTATACTCGTGCTATAGATTATATTGTGGTTCCCTCGCATTTTCACGAACGATGGTGCCTCAGAGCCTTATCTTTCTGTAACGTCCTTTAGCTTGTCCGGCGTGATTTGTAGGATTTGTAACTGTTGTGTTGTATATTGATATTTTGTTTGTTCGCTTTGTTTTTTAAGTGATGTTGTTGGTTTAATAGTTTAGTTTGAATATTATTTATTACAACGATGCGCCTCTTCCGCTAGCACTGTCCGGTATAATATTTCTTTGGTGGCAATCATTTTTGCCTTTCTCTTAATTGCTTGTGTTGTGGTACGTAAGTAAAGCTTTTAGCCTTAATGTCATTGGGCCTTGGTTGTTAGTTGAAGCCAGGTAGAAGCCATACTATCCTGTCTGCACAAAGCATTTGAATAGTGTGAATTGTTCTATTTGCTTGCTATACGTATGCAAAGACTCTTTATCTGGTGTTGTGGCGTTGAGGCTATGGCTAAAGCTGATTGAATTAATGCACTCGGCCCTAGCTTCGTTACTGTGTTAGAAATTAGAAAAATTGACGATCGGTGTTGATTTATCAATAAGTTTTCTTTTGTTGTTGTTGCTGTCTACTGCCTTATGTTCTGGCGTGCCTTTTTACTCGTTTATTAAAGTAGGAACAATAACAAACAGTCGCTTCTATGTTTTTTTTTGTTGTTTTCTTTTACATCTTTCTGTGGAACTAATTTGTGTGTTTGCATTGTAAAGTACCCTTGTTGGCAAGACAAACGACACTATTGTTGTTCAAAGTTGCATAATACATTTTCCTATCTTATGCATACATAGCTGACGATTCGCATGGCAATTGAAGTTGGAGTATTTTGCTTTCACCGCATCACGTATGTACAACAGCAATCAAGCTAGTTCTAGTGTGCTTTTTTTTTTGTTTGGACTCACGTACAAAATTAAAACATAAAAAAGTCAATTATCGGAAATTCTACATCTCCCAAATGATATCGGTTAATGAATGCATTCATTACCTAAACAAAATTTGCTTTTGAACGTTCAAAATTAACTTTCTCTACTGCATAGAATTTAAATGTTAAAGTCAACGGCGGATAAATACACTGTGTGGTATACTGTTGAATTTTGTTCAAGCCATTTATTATTCAAATCATACGTAAACGGAAATGGTTCCTGTTTGACAAAACTGGTGGATCAACACTATGCTTTAACTAAAACATTCTTTCGCTACGATCCGATATAGCTAGTCGTACAAAAATTATCTGCAATGTTACATGATATTAGCATCTTGTTTGTTGTTAGTTTTTAGTTTTGTTTTACTCTTCCCTATTTTCCTTGTTGTATGTGTAATACACGATTGTTTCTTGCAAGCTTCATCAAGCCGGTTTTACCTATAGTATCGATTATGTGCTTATGCTTCATGTTTGTAACATTTTGGTTTACTTTGCTTTGTTATATCTCTTTGGTAGCATAATCCCTTTTTTAAGCTGATTTTTGGTATCGGTCGCTGTACCTCTCCCCGCGACCCAGTTTTTGCTACTTGTGTAAGCTTCAACAAAAATATAGCAAGAAATATAGCTAAGAAAAGCTTTTCTTTCGTTATATGTTTTGTTTTGTTTGTTTTCTAGCTGGCAAATCGTGTGCCTTTACTGTTCCATTTTAAATTCCTGATTCATGTTTGCGGTGTACAGTTTATGGGTTTCCTTTGTATATCGAATATAGCACAATTGGTCCATACAATGTGGTACAATTGGAAAGAGGGGTTGGATAGGCGAGCTGTCTCAATAAAACATAAAATCTAGCGGAATTGTTTTGCTGCAATAGACGAAATAAAAATGCTCACTTGTCGAGGTACGCAATGTTCAAAGGATGTAATGCAGTATCAGCTTTTGGTTTGTGAATTAAACCATAGTAAAGTGAAACTCTATTCTGCTGATTTTGATCGTAACTCGATTGTTGCAATGTATGTGAAGATGTAAAGAGCATAAAATAAATTCGTCTTTTCTATTGAAGCACCGGTGTTGGTAGGGTTTGTACTGGAGAGGAGGCATAGTACACAAATTAGAGAGCTGACTGACTACACCTCAATGGGACGTTACTTGAAGGACGAATATGTTTCCACCGACAAAGTCGGCAGGAGATTATTATAGGAGAGAGGGGATGGTTGGGTTTGGTTGACAAAAACAAATTGGGGCGGGTTTGATCTTCGTTTTTACAAATAACTTTTTCCCTATATCTACTTCGCGAGCCTTGGGTTGTTTGGTTTCCACTGCACTTTTTCCACCTTAACAGATTTCCATACTTTTCTCTCTCTCTCTCTAAACAATAAATTTCTTTGCATTTTCATTCGGTTTTTCTGATTTTACTTAGCTTTGCAAACACTGCTAACGCTCTTTTCTCTTCCAATTTCTTTTTCCTTATTCTTTATTTAGAATAGTTCCTAAAGCGAACGCAATCTGGTACATAGCAAAAATAATTTTTATATATTTATATCTATAGTATCGTCCCTTTTCTTCTCGTCCGCATCGTAAGCACCGCTACTACTATCGTTACCAAAAGAGGCGGTTAGCTATCACGTTTCTTTAAGGGGAAATCAACGGATCGGTTTACGTACACGCAAGGCAAAAGGCGTTACACAAGCGTTTCTTCGTCATGTTTTGTTGTAAAAACGGATTCACATGGAACACTGCAGCATGCCATACTCGTTAATCATTTGTCCTACTGGGTTTTTTGTTTGCTCATTGAAATGTTAAATAATATCCTCTCCCCGTTGTTCTTTTCTACGACTTTCCGCGTGTCCCCTGTTTCCTTTCCTTTTTATTTCTACTGCTCCTTTACAAAAATATAGAGTAGTACAAAGTTATATACACCGACCATGGAAACATTTTTAAATTGAACGGCAGTTTTGATTTACTAATGGTATGCTTTATTCTAATGTGTTTTCTTTTTCGTTGGAATTAATAAACAAGCAAACTTAAAGTTATATACACCGACCATGGAAACATTTTTAAATTGAACGGCAGTTTTGATTTACTAATGGTATGCTTTATTCTAATGTGTTTTCTTTTTCGTTGGAATTAATAAACAAGCAAACTTCACGAATACAGCATCTCAACGTAGACGATAAAAGGAATGAAAACGTAATCGATTTTGAAATTATATTAAAAAAACGGGTGTTAACATGGCCAATTTTAAGCGTACTCGATGTGAGTTTGAATTTAGGGGAAAAATGTTCCCGTGAACAGTAGGGACTCAAACTTAGATTGCACAGAAATGTAAGATAGCTTTTTGAATTGTACTTAACATGAGAGTAAAAAGTAAAATCAAAACCTAAAACATTCAAAACCGTATCCATATCTACTAACATTGTGGTTTAGTTCGTGACAAATAAGCCTCGCGTGTGTGCATGTGTAAGCTTGCAGCAGTTGTGAAGCCGGACAATGCAATCTACCTTCTGTCAGATGATACAACTAGATACTTGCTCACAGTCGTTCGCTACGATAAATTTCCCACTTGCATAGTTTACCAGCTCGAATTACACGGTTAATTAGATTACAAACCACACGTCCACACTCCAACCACAAAATTGATCATAATTTGATAAATGATCGTGAGCCACTCAAAGTGTGAACAAATCAAACGAATGAGCTTGTTTACACGTATCGACCGCACAGCAGCCTAGTTCCGCACGCACAAGAGATCTATGATAACACACATACACTCGCATTTTTTTTTGTTTAGATAAAAACAGGTGTCCAATGATGCTCAAATTCGAATTACGATCTACAACAGGGCGATCTACGCTCACAGGTGCACTAAGTTGATGCTTACCAAACGCTTTCCCTAATTCCATCAATACAATGCCGAAGGCTATAAGGTAGCAATATCGAACGTTGCTTGCAACAAGCACGCTTTGAAGCGAACGCATGTTTGGATATTTGAATGGTTAATGTTTTATCATTGCGCGTCTCTTATGTTGTGGCTTGCTGCTTGCTTGCGTTGCTTTCTATTCCTGCACAGTTGCTGTGTAGCGTTAAAATGTTAATTCTATTGACCGTCCGACCAGTTGCCAAATGCCAGGCTACTGGCAGCATCGAATGCTACGGACTATTGGGATGTTCAAATATTTTCTTGCTGATCAATGGCGACTGTAGATGCCGATGCGGAATGACTTCCCTCTCTGGAGGAAGTGGCCAGATTTCCTAAAAAAAAAAAACATATTTTACCTTATACAATAGCACATTCAATCACGCTCCAAAAAGGCGCTTGTATATCGTACCTGCAGAGATCTGGCTCGTTCTCAGGAGCTGACCTTATCCTTTTTAAGCGAGAACGAGCTCATCAAGTTTTTTAAAGTCGCACCAATTCCCTTCCCGGGCGTTTGCGAGTCGGCCGAGTAGCGGCCACTACCTTCCGGATGAGCATCCAAGCATTTTTGGTATCGCAACTGTAGAAGACAAACAAAAACCAACTCGCGAAACATTAACATTCATTCCATAAGAAGCAAAACAAAAAACGCTACACACTTACCTTGCAAGCTGCCTCTATCGTTTTGCACAATGGTCCGCTTGTTGGCTCGCAGTAGAACACGTGAGCCACAAATTTGTCCTGAGCAGTATGCATGATGAAAGCGCACTGTTGGACGTTCTTACCAATACCCAAGAAACTTAAGTACCGCACACGGCATTCACACAACAAGCGCCCGTCCGAGTCCTGATGCGTAATAGAAATGTGTGTAATTAACAACCACAATCAGCGTGTAACAGCGCACCACAATCATACAACGGCGTTCAATACGTACCGTCGAGTTGACGCTGATCATACTGGGTGCTACGGCAACGTTCACCAAGTCCCAGTTTTCGGGTGGCGTGCAGGAAGTCAATTTATCAATGGCATCGTTCAATACCTCCATACCGGTCGGTTGATTTACTTCTGCACTTCCAACGTATTGTGCCCGTAATACTTTCTTCGGTTCTTCCATTGGAGTAGGGAATGATTGCGCTAGGGTGGAAAGTGGAATGGATCAGCAACGAATCGGACGACGGTTAATCGACACTTCACTTACGATGTCGTATCCAGCGTCGGTTCTCAGTCGGTAGATCAGTGGGACGTATGGCGCATCGTGTGCTGTTCATGCTAGATCCATTTGCATCGAGTTGGAGGGAACGTTCGATCATTATTCGTTTACAAATATCTCTGAAATTAGGGAATGATTCGCTGTGTAAGAACCGACGTAATATGTAATTGGTACGTCTACCAGTGTATGACGTCAAACCAGAATCAATAAAATCAATAATTCAACTAGAATCGTTTGAACACTATTGCTTTTGAACGTTTAACAATGCGCTGGTACACTGCACCTACCTGAGCGTATTTGCAATTGTTCTGGCAGCAGTTTCACAGCGAAACACGTGACACATGTGTATTCTGGTAAGACGATCTCGAGCCACGTACGCAAAGTCCCTGCAACGAAAGGGAAAGAAACACAGAACACACAATACAATCTGAACCAAAGGGCGATGAATTACTTATTGCTTTAACGCTATCGATTTCTTCCAATCCTAAACAGTGTCTCGCATCTTTCGGGAGCTCTATACTTCTGTGTAGTAGCAAGTGTGTCCCACCGGGGTTGATATGGTAGCGAGACGGTAGTGTACTTCTTACATACGCGCTTGGATCCATTAATTTACCTTTCACTGCAAACCGGACAAAACGTCCGCAGCACATCACATGCGCGAGAGTCGTGTTAGTGTTTATCGTATACAAGTGTGTCGTGCATCGTTACCACCATCATCATCATCATCATCATTATCATCGTCGCCCCATCAATAAAAGGCCGGTACGTAGCAAACAGAACAGAAGAGAAAAACATATATAGAAAACGGAGAAAATCGATAATCAGACCAGAGATGGGAAGATAAAGAGATGAAAGAAAAAGTGTCAGGAACAGGGCGAAAAAGTAGTTGAAGAAAATCTTTACAACATTGATAAAAGAAAAAAAAAACAATACCCAGACATTAACTACAGCACCGGATGAGCGAAAAACTTAAAACATATAAAAAAGCAAAGAAAAAACGAAGAAGCTTTAGTAGAACGTGATTACTTTGGATGTGTGTATGTGGCGATTGCTGTTGGCCATATGCGATGCTATCGGTGTTGGGTAACCTTTTGCTGCTAAGCTAAACAAAATGTCCGGAGGCAACGCGTTGAATTACACTTACCGGCCGTTATCACGTCCTACGCCCCATACGCGTATCGTGTGAATTGGCTGTGAGTTTAATATTGTCAAATTTTCCGGATCTATCAACTTTAGCGCCCCTTCATCCAGGTCCATGAATAAATCCTTCCCCTAATTACACAAGATAAGAAACATGTTAGAAACAACAACAAACAGCTGGGAGCGGAATTGCGGTGGTTTTACTACGCACATCTCCCCAACGGCCCACTACGTCCAGCATATCGTTTCGCCCGAGTGACAGATCAACGATGCATTTGTTGACGGCTTTCGAGGATCGCTCCGGTGTTAGATCTTCTTCCGCAATCTCAACCCAACCGAGCGAACGCACGGCAAATCGTATTGGTCGATCGGTATCCGATTTCAAGGGAAAGCTTCGTCGTCTGTAGAAATTAAAAGAAGCACGTGCGTGTTTTTTTTTTAATGACGCTTTGTAGTACTGGACGATATGATGAACTTACTTCAACGCAACATCCTCCCGACGGCGTCGTTCGTCTTCCTGATCCAGCGCCGAGCTAGTGCTGCTTCTGGTGACGGACGATGTCATACTGTCGTAGAGGGTGGATTTGCTGTTGCCACTAGCGCTGATACCATCCTTCGGATTTCCGTACAGGTTGTTCAAGGCTTGGGTGAAGGAGGAATTCTGTATACTTCGCGGTATGGGAATGCTGGGCGTTTTCAGCTCTCGACTGCTCGCATCCTTTGGCCATAGTGGCGGCTCACGCTGGATGGTGCCGGACTTGATATGCCAGTAGTACGCACCTCCATTATCTGTACGGATGGAGTGGACGGATACAACACTTGTTACCTAACACGTAACGTGCTACGGCACGATTTAATTTTACCTACCTTCGTGCTTCTCCCATCCCGGTGGTAAATCTTTCGTTTTGTCCTTATCCTCAATCGCTTCAATATCTTCCCGCTTCCCTTTCTCCTCGCTGTCCAGCGCATCCCTGTGCAGCTCTTCATCATCTGCATCATCCTCTTCCGAAGGAACTTCACCCACATCCAACTGTTTCCGCTTGTTCGGTAATGCGTACAGATCGTCCGAGTTTAACGTTCCAGGAATGTGTTGAATTTCTTGCGTTTTTTCCCCATGTTCCGGTTCCTGGTCTTTCTGTGTTTTTGACTCGTTCGGCGACGTGTCGCTAAGCAACGTTTTCTTTTCCTTCGGGGAACTAATGAGCACAATCGAAAAAGGGGGCAAAACCGTTAGTATCAATATGCTCACTTAGAAGCTCTTAACTCTACGAATTGTGGTGTAGCTACCTTGCGTCTGGATCACTCTTCAAATCAACACCCATCGTGCCAAGGTCCAGCACTCCGTAGCCTTTGCGATTGTTGCCGATCATTTGCGCACCATTCTGTACGCCCGCAATCGGTCGGAGAGTTCCCTGCTGTTGCAATTCAGAAATGATCTCCTCGTACAGATGTGAATTGCGTTCCAATCGCTGGGGATCCATATGATAGTTGGGATTTTCGTAGCTCAAAAGACCATTTTCTATAGGGAAGAATAAGACAATTGAACAAAACACAATTTAGCACAATAGTTTAGAAATACATTTTCTAAACAATATAAAAACAGCGATACTCTGATAGCTACAACGAACATTAAATTACAAATAATAACATCATACAACGCGTAGGTTACAACACACCATATATCGCTGAGAAAATTTGTGTATTTCGCGTAGAACATTAGTGAGATCGCTGTCTCTGGTTGATTATAATTATTTCACTTCGGTCGGATTACAAATCATTATGCCAATTGCCTAAAAATATAGAAGCGATGCAACTTAAAGTGCAGTTGGTTTGAATAATAGTTCATCATTATGTACAATACCTTATAATGGTTACAGTAAACGCTCAACAGGCATTTCCATTGCAATTACATGTCTACGTCAATTTGTACATGTAACGAATGGTTTTGCAGAACATAAGTTAATTGTATTAATCCATACATACTAATCCATAGTTTATAAGCCACATTATATGAAAAACTAATATTAGCGTAAGTTACGATCTTCTTCTAATGTTTCGTACATATATCATATAACTGATTGATCCACAATACTGAAGGATGAATGAGCGGCAGCAAGAGGGCCTCATTGTTCAAGGTGCTTTATCTTTCAAGATGCCTTATAATCCTCTAAACGCCTTGCTCATCGAAGGAAAATTGTAGTCCAAAACACCATAGCTTTAACGGGATCACCAAGACCCAAAGCCTCTATAAATAAATGAAAAAAAAAAAATTCACGGGATCTCATTTATCAAGTTGCCTTGTAAAAGAAAGAGCTTTATCTACCAAAAGACCTGATAGTTGGAGGGTCCTTGTCGTTTACGTCGCATCTAACATCGTCTGATTGTCCCAAAAGCGCTCTCTCGTATAATAGAATTTGTTGCGTACGGTTCCTCAAAGGCTCCAAAAGCCATGCTCAAAATGTTTCAGGCCAACACAAATGTGGATGCATCGCTATACAAACATTGGTCGCAATTTTATGCACCTTTTAAACAATGAATCATTTGGCTAAAATGGCACGTGCAATAAGCACATTGATTGCCGTTCTGTTTAATCAGTAAAATGATATCAGGATTAAAAAAGGGAACAATATGCGTTACAAAAAATGCATCTATACTATATTTCTATACTTATAATACAAATGGTAAATGGTAATAAATCTATTACCCAAGAAGAACCCTTTCTTATAGCTAATTACTACCTTTGAACTAACATTAGAATCTTACAAAGGCTTACACCAAAAGATTGGTAACTATTACTAGTAAAATAGTAACTTGTAACTTTTAGTAACTCCAATTTCTTCTGTTCTTCTGTAGCTCTACAGCCTCAAGAAAGCTATTTCCAAGGAGAAAGTTCGAACGGGATATGATATCCGGTCTAGTCGTGTGAAAACTAGCGCCGCCACCAATTATACCATCGCCCCTAGTTAATGACCAACAGTTTTGATAAAAGGTCATGCCTTGTCATTCAACTTTATTTCGCAACTTTCATAATTTATTTAAGTTTAATTTATTGTGATTTATAACTATGCTGAAGATGTACATGAACTCCAACTTGTCCAGCACAGATGCAGCATGATGTATCGTATAATTTTCTTTCTTCGTTCTACATTCTTAATTTGCTGCGCTCAATTTATCCCCAACGCCCGTCAATGAAGTTAACGTTGCAATGAAAGCGTGCGTCTTGTTTGTTAATTCTATCCCTCTATAAACATTTCCAAACAACTGGTTGTTGATCGATTTTCTCGCCAGCTCGTTTTCGCTCCCGACCGCTCCGATAAAAGCAACCGAGCGTGGAAAAACGGATCAATTTTCCAACCACTCTCTCAGGTGTTTGTGACGACGGCCACAAGCATTTGTGAACACACTACGTACGTACGTGAACCCCTCATTCTTTCTCTTTGCAAAGGTCGCCAGCAAAGGAAGGCAAACAGGGGGGTGACCATTCTGTCCGACACACACACACACACACAGCGTACCGTTGCTCGTAGGACTTTGTGAGCCATGTTGTTGCACACCACGTTCTTTCTTTCCCCTTGCACACCAGTTCCGCTTAATATTGCCGGTGGCGTACACCACCGCCGCTCCAACGTTCACCTGAAACGTGAATGTCGGAAAAACTTACCAGCAAATTTCTCGCAGGCCGACAACAGGCGTCAGGCGTCATAAAAGTGACGCACGTGTAATGAAATCTGAATCATAAAAGTGTGGCACAGTCAAGAAGTCGTCTTTCGCGCTTTACCTTTACTGGGGTTGTCTGACGGACCGACTACAAATCGGTTGACTACGGACGGCATTTGACGATAGCGCGATCCAAACCTGCCAGCCTTGTCAAGTTTGTGTGTGTGTATGTGTGTTTTTCCCAAATGGTAAAGGAATAAACGGAACCGAAATGGCGAGCCGCGTTCTTGGAGCGGGGAAAACTGTTTGCTCAATTGGAAAACAGCCACCGCACAGCCGACCGGGCGGGCACAGGATTTGCAAGACGGTATGAATTTTAAGTTGTAACGATTTTTGCAAAAGAATGTAAGCGCGTGGTGCCCAAAACGTTAGGAGAGAATCGGTTTTCGTGTGGCCGAGGAAGGTATTATTTTATGGATCAGCTGCCATCTAATATCTCTTCTTTTTTCCAGCGATTGCATTTTATATGTTCTCCCTGGAAACGCCAACGTGCAGTTCCTCAATGAAATCTGCTAAAGTTCAAAGCTTGGGACATTAATTTACGACCGGTAATGAGCAAAGTTCAGTCTGCTGCAACTTCAACACCGTAACGATGAGAACAAACTGTCCATTCTGCAACAGGAACAGGTTGAGCGGATATTAATGTACGAGGCAACCAGGCGACTAATAATAATGGAAGATATGATGAACGATGTTGTGCGTTGGTGTGGTTGCTGTGGAATTGGCTAACGAGCAATAGTGTCTACGTTCGCTGTACGTAAGACTCGTTATGCTCTTAATAGTGCCATCCATGATCACTTTCGCTACTGTGAGCGATAATGAGACATTAACCTGTCATTAGTGAGTTTATTGAGGGAGCATAATTAGTAGATTAAAGATTATTTGTAACATGAAAAACCTATCATTTGTCAGTAAAGTTTGGATCAGTGGTATTACGAATCAGATTCTAAGAATATGTTTAGCTAATGAATCTAATTGAATTGACTTAAAGCACAATATGCTTAAGATTCTTAAGATATTTAGAATCTTTCCATTGAATCATTTTGAACTGAACAAATACGGTGAACATTCCTTTGATGCCAAAGAAACTAAAGTTCAATAAAACCCTTGTGCAAATAATGGAACCCTTAAGTAATCCTACTGAATGTGACTATTAGCGCTTCTTTACAGGGCCACGGGCTTTACCAACATATGCTAACACTTCTAGAGAGTTCCGTTAGCAAACCTCAATTTCATTGCAACCGATTTGTGGCTATGGACCAACAGTGTACAATCGCTTTAACCTCATCAGTCACCCAGCATTGAGGTCAACCCGGATCGCACCCGTTTTGTGGTCAGCAGCAAGAGTGGCAACCGTACCATCTTGCACGATTTACTTTACGACCCAGCTAGTCCTTCGTTAGGACATTCACTTGGCCGAGGGAATAAATAAATTAAAATGCAATAAAAGCGAGCATTTTCACGAGCCAAAAATAAACACCATAAAACTAATTCTGCTCTAATCTAATAATCCACCCGCATTGCCAGAAACGCTTGTCGAACATCCGTGCCCGGGAGCTGGCTGGCCAGTGGCTACGAATCGTTGAACCTTGTCATGTTCGTTGTACAGATGTGTTCATCGGCATGTAAACACTTTCGGCAACCGTTCTTATTAGTCTAAGCGAACGGTAAAACGCACCCCGTTTTGGGGTTAAGTGTTATGTGAAGAAAGCGCACTATAATAGCACATGGTGAATGCGAAAATGGACTTTCGACTGAATCGTCGATCCCCGTTCTTGACGGTATGCTATGGTGTGGACATACTTTATACCCAGTCCAGTCAACAGAACAGAAGACTATTCTGATAGCAGTTCTTGTGACCCAGTTCGATAGTTGAAGAACTGAAACACATTGATTGACATTGTTTCACCTCATATGGTAATGAATGGACTTGGAACAAATATTCGACAATGATATAAGATAAGGATATCCACCTTTGTGTTTGCTGACAAATACACAAAACATACATACACATACACATACATTAACCTGCATCTTGATCTATTACAGTAACGATGAACAAAAGACAAAGCATTGAAGTAGCTTAGCTTTGGCCATAGCGAACGAATCCTTTTTGGATACATACGATTTCTGCAAAGCATTTACAAATTGCACAGGAAAAGCAAAGATGCAAAAATCAAAAACGAAAGCATTTACAACAGCGGTGTGGTGCACAACGATTGACATTCAATCAAAGGGAACGGTTTAAAATAGTGACAGAGACGCGTATTCGCTATGAACCACAATCACAATTTACCTAGGAAAATGTCATCATCGTCGATATTTTGCTGATTGGCTAGCGTTGCAATCGCCGCCATAATTTTACAAAACTCTATTAATGAGGGTGGCGGCAGCAAGGCCACACTCAAAGGTTGACGGATCAAAATATCACCTGACAACATTCAAATACTAACGAGCCGCGCCTTACCTGGAACGAGAGGAAAAGATACAAGTTGATTAATTATTTGCATTTAGTGTAACCACTGTCGCTATTGTACGATAGGATTGTATTAAAAATTAGTTTTTATATTATATATTCGCTTTCTGAAGATCAATTTTCTTCGATACAAAGATTTCTGGTTGGTGTTGCAGAACAAGAAACTATCCAGATCGGATTTTAAACAAATATTAACACTAAATGTATTTTGTTAAATCTCAATTCAATTAAAAATGTCTATGTCTATGCACTTTCTATTGCAAAAACTTTATATTTAATGAAATGAAACTGTTATTGTTGGTAAATTCAGCTTTAACTTTAAAACCTCTTAAATTCTTTCGTTACATCTGAGGAACTTTCTAAGAAGGATGAAAATTTTGTTAAACTAAATAAATTAAAATGCAATAAAAGCGAGCATTTTCACGAGCCAAAAATAAACACCATAAAACTAATTCTGCTCTAATCTAATAATCCACCCGCATTGCCAGAAACGCTTGTCGAACATCCGTGCCCGGGAGCTGGCTGGCCAGTGGCTACGAATCGTTGAACCTTGTCATGTTCGTTGTACAGATGTGTTCATCGGCATGTAAACACTTTCGGCAACCGTTCCTATTAGTCTAAGCGAACGGTAAAACGCACCCCGTTTTGGGGTTAAGTGTTATGTGAAGAAAGCGCACTATAATAGCACATGGTGAATGCGAAAATGGACTTTCGACTGAATCGTCGATCCCCGTTCTTGACGGTATGCTATGGTGTGGACATACTTTATACCCAGTCCTGTCAATAGAACAGAAGACTATTCGGATAGCAGTTCTTGTGACCCAATTCGATAGTTGAAGAACTGAAACACATTGATTGACATTGTTTCACCTCATATGGTAATGAAGGGACTTGGAACAAATATTCGACAGTGATATAAGATAACGATATCCACCTTTGTGTTTGCTGACAAATACACAAAACATACATACACATACACATACATTAACCTGCATCTTGATCTATTACAGTAACGATGAACAAAAGTCAAAGCATTGAAGTAGCTTAGCTTTGGCCATAGCGAACGAATCCTTTTTGGATATATACGATTTCTGCAAAGCATTTACAAATTGCACAGGAAAAGCAAAGATGCAAAAATCAAAAACGAAAGCATTTACAACAGCGGTGTGGTGCACAACGATTGACATTCAATCAAAGGGAACGGTTTAAAATAGTGACAGAGACGCGTATTCGCTATGAACCACAATCACAATTTACCTAGGAAAATGTCATCATCGTCGATATTTTGCTGATTGGCTAGCGTTGCAATCGCCGCCATAATTTTACAAAACTCTATTAATGAGGGTGGCGGCAGCAAGGCCACACTCAAAGGTTGACGGATCAAAATATCACCTGACAACATTCAAATACTAACGAGCCGCGCCTTACCTGGAACGAGAGGAAAAGATACAAGTTGATTAATTATTTGCATTTAGTGTAGCCACTGTCGCTATTGGATGGCTTATTTGTACGATAGGATAGGATTAAAAATTAGTTTTTATATTATATATTTGCTTTCTGAAGATCAATTTTCTTCGATACAAAGCTTTCTGATTGGTGTTGCAGAACAAGAAACTATCCAGATCGGATTTTAAACAAATATTAACACTAAATGTATTGCGTTAAATCTCAATTCAATTAAAAATGTCTATGTCTATGCACTTTCTATTGCAAAAACTTTATATTTAATGAAATGAAACTGTTATTGTTGGTAAATTCAGCTTTAACTTTAAAACCTCTTAAATTCTTTCGTTACATCTGAGGAACTTTCTAAGAAGGATGAAAATTTTGTTAAACTATCCTTCCGAGGTTCTTCCATCTCATAGGTATTTTCATCCACCATACGCTGTATTGTCCTTTGTGCATTGAAACGAGCACAATTTCGAATTATGCTCTTTGTTCGTTTTCAAGGATGTTTCGGGCCGAAATGAAAAACGAACGAAGCAAACAATACTGCCATCATTTTACGTGCAGTTGGAAATACACAAAGGAACCAGAATACAACAGCGACATGTGCAACAGGACAGTCATACGTGAAAAACATTTATAAGACGAGAAAAACAAATGGTAGTCTCTCTCTCTCTTTCTGCATTCCTTGTGGTCATCGTTTGCTATGCACGTGACTTGTTCCAGGCCCAAGAAGTAATTTGAAGAATAGTTTGGAAAATGAAGTGTTAGTTTGGACTAACGTTATCATGAATGCACGTAAGCAGCAAATGCAATACGTTATAGAGGGTTAGGAATAGATTTAAGAACATCGTTTAGCATCAAATTCACCGAACAACTAACCTATGAATATGTTGGTTCCTTTCAATCCCATCGCGAACATACAGTCGGTGCTTAGTTTGATTGTCAGTATCAGACCGGTAGTGAGCAGATTTAAGCGAATCAGCACATCGAGTAGCACACTATTGATTGTGTTTATAAGCAAACACAACGACAGCAGTGCAGTTCGGTACTGCAACCGGTGCCCAAAGTACGCCACTTTGTCCAACGGGTTTACTAAATCGCCGTATGGAATCTGATCTTAATCACACTAAAGCTTGTTGAGATCGATTGCTTTGGTAATATGATAGAACACGGGTTGGATAAGCTACGTTTTACAGTATCTTGTCGCACATATTAAAATACACCGCACTGCTTTTTAAGCATTAATCCTTTGCTGTAACAATCTGCACACAAATGTCGTATCGATTTACGGGTGCTTTCCTTGGTCAACGAGTAGCCATTCGCTTGAAGTAAGCTACAGAAAATCTCAGGACAAATCAACAGCATGGCTTCGGTAGAAATTATAACACAAACACCGTCCGCCGGTATCCGTGATTCTTTGGTTTGGTTTCAGCTAATCAGAAACTGGGTGTATTCGTTAGCTCTCCTAGTTTTTATTTCACAACGCACAAAGCCATAAAAGTCCACTTTGGCACGCAGTAGCTTGGCGACACACCTTCGTGCACGAAGCGACAGGAACGAACTAACTAAACTTCTGGAAAACCATCTCCCATGTTCTTTGCTGTCAACACACACTTCCACCGGCCGACGACGTCTACTTCCGGCGGTGACTCATCGTGGTCCAGACAAACCGGCGTCTGCGGCACAGCGATAGCATCATCTCGAAGCAAATTTTACACTACGACCGAGAAGCACTAGAAGTGCCGGCCACAATAGTAACGTCGAGCTGGCGAGCTAACAAAATGCCAAGTGAAGAAAGGGATGAGTATGTCTTGCACGGCGCAGATGTAGCTTGTTATTTTAAAATCACAACACCATAGCGATCTCAGCTGACACATATATTGTGCACTGTCCCGTCTTAAGTTTGTGCACTAATAAACATGACACATCTATCTCTGCCCTACCCTATTACTGATACACCGAACCTCGGTGCGACGATGCGACTAATGTATCCTTTTGCACGTTGCTTGCTCTTTGTTCAGTGAATTTTGCAAATTCTCTCGAAACATTTCGCGAAAGCTCTCCCTTGGGAGAAGTTTTTCGGTGCATGTTTCATTCCCATTTTGCGACCGGTTCGTAGCGCATATTTACTGTATGATTCATTCTGCGCTCAATCCCCCGAAAAGCTTCTGCAAGTTTTGTGCACTTTCGGTGGATGCTCTGCAAGGAATGGTTTATGATGAGTCTACCTAATCCTTCTCCGCAATTGGAACGAAATCGAAACACCCACCCAAAAGCACGGGGAGTGCAGGTGTTTGTGTGTGTAGGATGCTCGAGAGAAAATATTGTTGCAGTTCGTTCGAGGGTTTTTCCAATGATACAAGCAGCTTCACCGTTGCCACAGTATATGCGATTCGTGTTCCTCTGGGGTATGATTTATGTTTAGTAGCCGTGTTCACTACCAGCCCTTTACCGTACGATTCGCTCTGGCGAACTTTTTATGAGAGCATTTTATGCACTGTACGTGTAGGACTGAGAGACCGCTCCGATAAAGCTCACTGCTAATGCAGAAAAAAAAAACATGTAAAGTTACTCACGTTCTGACCGTTCAAGCAGATCCGTAGCACCGTAGTACTTGTTTGTCCACTGACGGACAATCGTTGGAGAATCAGTTTACGTGTACTACTTCACATTTATGCCAATTTTACCGTGAGTGAATGATGTTTTTTTCTAAATTACAGGTAAAGTTAACACAGTGGCCATGAAGTTCATATACATTGCTAAAGGTCACACACACACAAAAGGACCGGTGCCGAATCTCATTCGTTTATTCTCCAGTAAAGAAGGCAGAATTTCCAGGAACAGGTAAATTAAACTAACGAAAGCTAGAAATAGAATGATTCCTAAATAATTTTGATAACTAATTTACACTCCCAAAACCAAAATTCCAGGATACTCAGAAGAATGTTCGGCCTCGTGGAACGACTACGGAGGAGCTGTATGGTGACCTCACCATCCTGCAGCAAATTAGACTCGACAGGCTCTGGTGGACTGGTCATGTCATGAGAACTACTACCCAGCTCCTCCAAAACGTCCGGGATATTGGATTGGCAGACGACGGCAGTATCGCAGTATCGATACCAAGACCAAGGCCAAGACCAAAAGTAGGTAAGTAATTTGTGTGCCATATTTCCGATGAAAAAATCTAGATTTCTACGAATGTTTCTTCAAATAGTCTAATAAATGATATCGTGTTTCGTGTTGGTTACAAATAATTCCAATCTTGAACGAGGCAATTTAGATAACTTCTAATCAAGTACACAGTAAAGTACAGTAAAGCCGATGTGTTCTCTTTTGGCTCTACAGCCTCAGTGCAGGTTTTTTTCCTATCATTGCTGAATGTTCAATGCTCGGCACAGCAAAACAGTCTCGATGGGATTTGATATTCGTCTTATCAAGTGCAAGAAATTGCTTACAATATTCAACGTCAAAATTGTGTTTCTGAAACATAACTAAATTTTATTCTTATCACCGAAGAGTGTTATTTTCACACAAAATTGTCACAACATGCTTGCCAAGTTAATAGCTTTGACCACAGAAGTTCTAGATAGCAGCAGGCATATCAGCTTCAAATTAGTCTTCGGATTTTGTCATTAATAAAAAAAAACAGTCAATGTTATACATATTACATTGCGTTCCTTTTCGCGGAAACGGGAAAACTTTTCACAATTTTGAAGTTTTGTCGTTGTCATGATCATTGTCACTTTTTTCTTTTCCATTTGTTGTGCACAACATGCGGCGCTGTACAGGTGCTGTGCAGCAGCATCATGCAGGAACGTGAGCATTCGCAAAATGTTCGGATAAAATGAGATGAGACAAAAATCAATACCGAAGCACTGTAATGGAAAGCGGACCGCAAAAAAACCCCAACCCAACACGAACAAAAGTCAACATCAACATTATTGGCATACCGATACTGTTTCCTTTGTTTCCTTTTCTTTTTGTGGAGTTTCGATAAAACTCCTTTCGAGTGAGACACTTTTTACAACTAAATTCTCCTATTTTCACATTTTGTTGTTGTGAACTATGTTTATTCATTAGCCACTTTCTATGTGACTTTAATTGAATTGTACCGGAAGTTCTGTGATCAAATTGTTGCTTATGAATATCAAAAATAGCATCAAGAGTAAACATATGTTCTACGTGTCCTATTGAACGAAAGAAAGGACCCAGAAGTTTATTGTGTGGTTATTTTTGATCCTGACAAAAGAACCACAATATTCGCTAGAACTAAACTATAGTCAATAATTGAATATCGGGCAAACCAGCATCTCATCGCAAGTGGACACAACTTTTTGAGACACTCGTGAAGGTATCGATATGTTTAGTGAACACTTATCAAAGTTGTACATTTTTTTAGCTCAAACTAAATTGAGCTGAATGAGCCTTGTGAACAATGCATACGGCAGACGAACGAGTTGAACGAGTAGCACAAAATGGTACCGACCATCGACCAAATTGAACTGTTGCCAAACTTGGCTACATATTGCATCGTTGCTCATCAATCGGGATGCTGCTCCATCCTTGCTTGGCACAGGTTCAAACAGTTCAATAAGAAAAATACCAATAACAAGGTGTACTTGCTGGTCAACAACTCCTACCGGATGGTAGTTGATTATTCGGATGATTGGCTAGTGCACGCGACTTATGACCATTCCGCACACCTGCATCCAGAAGCATTTGACGAACCGAACTCAGTGCTTGTTAATTTAAATTTTGTTACAGATACATAAGGTCATTCATCAACAGAATCTTCAAAAAATCGTTATGAAGTCTTACAGATCATGTAATCCTTTTCTAAAAATAAAATTTCGTCACCTGTTCAATAAAGTTACTTTGAAGCTAGATTGACAAATAACTGGTAATAAAAATTAATGATTGTGCTTTTCTTTCTTGGTTGTAATACCAATTTGTTCATACCGCTGACGCATCGCTGTACAAACGCATGCCATGCCGGACACTGAAGGTCAGCATTCGCTCCCACGTGCAGTAGAATCTCGCATCTAGGGAAATAGCAAACCGTTTTATCCTTCACCTTCGTGTCTATCACCTTCGTTTTGCATCGTTTTCTGTTGGTCACTCGTGTTCATTTCCATCCGACCGGGCGCTATCACCCACGCGACACCATGCACGACGATCGATGTTTGGATTTCGACCGATACAAAATGACCTTGAACGCTATGTGCTGGCGGGCTGCCCCAGAACTTTGCAGGCATTTCGAAGCGTGTGCCGGATGAAGTACGGGCGAGGAAAGCGTAGCTTTGCATTGGCGCCCTAATGTCTGAAATCGATCCGTTGGCGCTCCATGCGAACATCACATCAACTCTAATACAATCAACTTGAACCTTGTGATAAGGCACTTATAAAGTCTTCTGAATATGCTAGCTAATGGTATCAATTTCAAAGCATTTGCTTTTGCTTTTAACCTTCATTTCCATTGCGAAGATCTCTCAGCAGCATAAGTATCACAAAATGAATGAAACAATTCAAACGATGTCATTCTAGACAAATCGACCTCCATTGGTGAGTGAGACATGCTGAGAATGTTATTGGAGCATTTTTCAAACACCATAAAAGGATGTCGGTTTTCGTGTCGCTCCAGTATTTCATCTTCTCCGCAAACTAATTTTCACTTGCTACACTCGTATGTCCTTAAGCTTTCGTTTTACTGCTTCTTTCATTAGGTCCGCCGAGTGTTTCCCTTCTGTAACATAACAAAACATTTACTTATAAATTAATACTGCCTTGTACAACCGTATTAGATCTTGGTGACCCATTACTCAATGCCACAGAGAAAAAGTACGCGCTTGAGCAGCGAACCTCACAGCAATAAAAATATTTGTACTTCGTAACGACTCCGAAACATTATACGATGTTCCTGTGTACATGAGGTTTTATTACCTGACTCATTGATGTTTATATGCGAAGGTTCACATTTTCCGCTTGAGCACGGGTTCTGCAAACCAGGACAGGCAGGACACCGAGTGGATGTTATTTTGCTGTGAAGTTTGTGCAAATGTATCTTCTTTTTTTATATTGTCGTTTTCGAACGGTCGCTGATTTTTGCGCTCTTGCCGTGCACATTGCCGCCTCGGCAGTAACTGAACGTAATAGAATGTTACGCTTTCGCTAGCCATTCGCAGCGAAATGTACGCTTTTTGTAGTGAATATTTCATGTATGACCCTTCCGTATGTTCTTTACATGGAAGCAAACATCTTGTGCAAAGCCCCATTGTGTGTTGCAAATATTTTATGGAACGTACATGCTGTCCTAGTGATACTTTGTAATATTTCTTAAATTTGTTGAGAGAAAGTAGAGATTTTAGGAAGACTTTCATTGTGCATACATTCAATAGTATCAATGAGTTACCTATTTATTTTTTTTCAATTTATTTTTTTTATTTTTTAAGCTGCTTATTTGTTAAGACAGTGTAGTGTGATTAAAGTATCCTGTTTTTAACAATCACGTTTCAAAGCTTCTCAAAATTCAAAGTGCCTCGGAATTATTACGATTGTGCTAAGGTTTAATAGTCTAAATCAAGTAATAGATATTTTAGAACTTCGATCAATGCTAACATTACTCATTTAGCTTAGACTACAATACTTACCATCTATCTTTACTTTGTCAAAAGTTGAAATTTGGTAATGGGTTTGGTTGCATTCCTGGAAGAAAAGAAAAGATAAAACATGTTAAATTTAAAACAATTTCTGCTGAAACAGATATCTAAGTACCGTAAAGTAGAAAATCTCAATGTATGATCAATTCCTAAACAAAAACGAAAATAGACTCCAGAAGTACTCCTAATCTTCGGCTCAACTGCTACGTTGAAGATGCCATAAAATTGTGAAGCTTAAACTTCAAACGTCTTGACAGCATTCCAGCACGGTGCACAGCGGTACCTACAGGGCAATGCGGTCGAGCACAACTAAAAAATAATTTATAAACTTCTTTACGCTGCTTTCTTCACATTTGAAGAAACAAACCTTTGAATGATGGTGGATCGTATAAATTTTTCGAACGAAACGAAAATATTATTCAAACAACAAAAAAAAAATTATTTTAAAAAATGACCACAATCATAACCAAGCTGTCAAAGTGCAAATTATGGCGCCAAATCGCTCGCACAGTAAACACAAACACGTTCGCCGTCATTCCACAAAACGGTCTCAAATTTAGTGAAAAGTGCGTACAATGGAAGGTGAAAATGGAAATGTCGTTGCTGAAACCAACGAACATCAAGGCAATGTTGAGGAACAAGCATATTTGCAGTTGATTCGTGATATTATCAACAAAGGAAGTAAACGTCTCGATCGGACGGGCGTTGGCACTTTGTCAATATTCGGCGGTCAGATGCGGTTCAGTCTCCGGAACGGAGTAATTCCGTTGTTAACAACAAAGAAGGTGTTTTTCCGAGGCGTTGCTGAAGAGCTGCTCTGGTTTGTCAAGGGCTCAACTAATGCCAAGGAACTGCAAGCTAAGGGAATTCGCATCTGGGACGGTAACAGCACGCGAGAGTATCTGGATTCGTGTGGGTTTACCGATCGCGAAGAAGGTAAGTGGATGTCGTCCTTTTGAGCTTGAGTGACATATTTGCACACACGTTTATTTACCTTACACTTATCCGTAGGTGACCTAGGACCGGTGTACGGTTTTCAGTGGCGTCACTTTGGTGCAACGTACAAAACATGTCACGACGATTACACGGGGAAAGGAATCGATCAGTTGGCAAAGGTGATCGACACATTGAAAAACAATCCTTACGATCGTCGGATCATTATGAGCGCTTGGAATCCTTCCGACATTCCCAACATGGCCCTGCCGCCGTGCCACTGTTTGGCACAGTTTTTCGTTGCTGATGGAGAGCTGTCCTGCCAAATGTATCAGCGATCGGCCGATGTTGGCTTGGGCGTACCGTTCAACATTGCCAGCTACTCACTGCTGACCCACATGATCGCGCATGTCACTGGACTGAAGGTACAACAACCGTATTATCTGTTGCAATAATTGAAGTAGCTAATCGTGCAAACGTGTTTTTCGTCGTTTTCAGGCAGGAGAATTTATTCATACAACCGGTGACACGCACATCTATCTGAACCATGTCGATGCTCTTCGTGAACAAATAGAAAGGACACCGGAAAAATTTCCGACCCTCGTAATCAAGCGTAAGGTTGAGTCGATTGACGATTTTAATTTTGCTGACTTTGAAATCATGAATTACAATCCCCAGTCTGCGATAAAAATGAAAATGGCTGTTTAAGTTAGCTCGCTATTCGTTTCATAACGTCGTCAGTTAAATTTCATGCCTTAGAGATAGTTAAGTGCATCAAAAATTCCTTCTTCTTGATGTACTCTTTAATTATGTCTACCACACTAATCAGTGATGCAAAATGAATCTGTATCAGTTGCACGATAGTTGCAAATAATAAATAGATATATTATCGCATCAGTATTGCGCAGTATTTGTGGCGGGGAATATGTAAACACTGCTGACACAATTTGTTGTCCTATTGCAATGTACTAATTTTCACATGCTCAAATAATTAACTGTAATGAATTAATAGGCAAGAGACAACAATGGAGATGTGTAGCAGAAAATGTGGCGAGACAGATAATGGTGCCTTGACAAGCGGTTTTGTGAGATTCATACAGGAGGCTGGATTAACATTTGAAGAAAAAAATAGGATGGGAAAGAGAATATGATAGAGGAATCCACTTCGCATTTTTATTTATGCTTTTAATACATCTCGAATGCATTGCCATTAAGTTCCGCAACACTTAATAAACAGAGCAAAATCGTTGGCACGAACTAACAGCGAGATTACAGCTGAAAGCTGGAACAAACATTGTTAGACAAAGCATAAAAATGAGTAGAAAACAGTTGTCTTTCTCTCAGTTGTTTAGTCTTTTACGCATTTGCGTGACATTCGCTACTATTCACTGACAGAAGCGGATGATGACAATCAATTTAATGAAGGATTTCAAACAAATGGCTTCTCATATTCGTAATACAAACAACACTGTACTCTTAAGTATCTAATTCGTCATGATGCAGGATAAACGTATCCACATATAGCCTAACAAAACTAGTATGTGAGCTTATATCATATTTCCCAATCTAGAACTACATTCTTAAGTTGCACGAAGATTTTCATTTGTTCAATGAAACCAATATCTCCACAATGTTTGTTTTTTTTTTGTCTGTTTTTTTCTTCGTTTTATGCGTCGGCTCACCTTTACAGATTTCTAGCTGTCGCTATGTCGTCGGACAGGAAATCGAAAATTACCAATTTTCCCTTTTACCAGTTGCAGCAAACTGGATTTACGAAGCAACAACGTCGTACCCTTTATGGTCCATACCCAGCTCAGCTTAGACAGATAGATGAAATTTCCGTTTTATTTTGATTTCATCCTGCGTTGTAGGGAGAAAACTCAACCATACAACTAGTCTCACGAAGGAAAATATTCAACTGAAATGTTTTCCGTTTACCATTCAACATGTTGCGCTGGCGATTCAAAGATACGCACAAAATCATTTATTTATTTATGATGGGAATGCTTTCATACGTATGATTGATTCATTCGTAGTGTACAATACCATCGCGCTGGATGGTTAGAATGGTATCCGGGCATAGAACAGTTACAAATACCCTTCTTGAAGCATGCCGTAGCCAACCTTAATTTGCTTTTCATTACAAGCGTACATAATAAATCATTGTTGTAGTATTATCTCATAAATCGACCCTTTCGTGGTATACATTAGTCTGTCGCTATTCTTTGTTTATTCGAATGAAATTCGATTGTGAGAATATGTAGCATTTTTAGGGAACCAGCATTTTGGTAACCCTAAGTTAAAGCAGCAAATCAAAGGAAAATAATGATTTTGGTTAGTTGGTAATTGGATCGAAGGTCGCTCGGAACCGTGTGTTGTTGCTTGCAATTTTATTTATGTGGAACGTTGATGAATACTCTCATTTCTATGCTCTCATGGATATGGTGATGTTAGTCAATAATTCGAGCTGATTAGATGTTTTTTTTTAATATACTGTATCAAACGAGAACCCTACGTGAAATTTATATTATCAATAACGTAATCGTGGTTTATGTTTCGTTTAAGTTTCATCATTTCTGCTCATTTCCAAAGCGACATGAATACTTGTTGAATTGTCGATTATAAGTGCATTTGTGCCGTGTTGCGTATTAAGGATATCTCGTTCTTGTTCTTGTCGACCTTACACTCGACAGGAAGCTTCCATTAAGTCATATGAATGCTATGCTTGAGACGACGGCGCAGAAGCAGCTGCATTCTTATCATATCTTCACTGACTTCAATTGCTCATATAGTCCTTTAAGCCCAGAGCCAGGAAAAATTATATGACGCACATGCACATCCTGTCCAAGCTAACAGAAGGTTAACAGAACAGCTGTGACCAACATCACATGCTAGGTGTAGGTCTACAGAAAACTTTTCGGACCTTTCTATACCACCAGAAGTATGGTTTATCTGCGCCAGGGCATCTCTATGTCTTCTCTAAAATCTTAGAGTAGGAGAGAAAACATTTTCTGGCAAACAATGATGACATAGATATTGGATTGGGCAAGTGGCGCAAAACCACTGTATGGTCTAGCCGTGGTCCTGCTAACAATTATTAATTTACGACGGTGATGTATTGAAGATTTGTCCAAAATTTAAAATACCTCGAGTCAAAAGTCTCAACCAACAACGGCATACAACGGCTTGGGGCTACAAAATTGACGATACCCACTTAGCCATGTCATGAGAATGGAACCGGTTAAACCAGACCACAAATTCTTTGTAGAACATTACCATGGATAGTGAGAAGCTATGGTAGGCCCAAACTGAGATGGAGTGCTAACGTTGGTGGGACCGCGTAATGGGCCGAAATATTAGATCGGCAGACGTAGTGGCATTTAGGCTTTCTAAACAAAGCCAAAAGGTTGTTTTAAGTCATAAGTATGTGAAGCTCTTATATGATATGATCAGTATGACCTCAAGTCGGAACGGTAGTAATCACTAATTATTAATAAGTGAATAAGCTTTATACGTACCTTTTTATTTACTTAATATAATCCTAAATTGCAAATTGATTGCGCAAAATCACTGCATTGGCAGCTAGTGCTTGCAAACTTTGATGACATTCAATTGATAAAACCTTGCCGCTGTTACCACTGTTTTCACTTCGTCGAATATCAGCAACTAATATGCACGAACAATGCTTACGGGCAATTATACAAGCGCAGCATTAGCTTGTGTATTGGCTGCAGGTTAACAGTAAACCGTGTAAACTTGTATTGGTAAGATGCAGTACAGAGCTTAAATTATTTTCGATAGGTTGATATAAACCTGATCACTTGACCTTCGAATAATGAGGAATGTTTGTAGGTGGGATATTACTTTGTGTTGTAACTGTTTGGGTTTTTGTTTAAATCACACATTTAACACACTTTGCAACCGTTACACACTAATATAAATAATACGACAATTGATTGTTCTAAATCGTTAACAAACACTCACTGTAAAAAAAATAAACGACGTTACACTTTTGAAATTTTACCATTTCAATGTGAGGGGCAAGATAAAAAGGTTTAAGTTTTAACCTGTCACGTTATGATCATGTTTTCCTTTACCTAGACAACCAAGCACTG
>KZ061647.1:298207-323207 GCA_002091835.1 Anopheles maculatus
ACATTAAAGCACGCGATATGGTTCTCTCCGGGAAAGGGTTTTTTAGTTTCAAAAATTGCTCCTATTTGGTTTATACAAATTGCAAGAATCTAGTCCATTTATCCGGTGCACTCTGATACCGTTTTGATAAATGTTTTCCCTCTAATCGAATGCCACTTGACGCTCAATCTAGACTAGATCCTATCGATTTGAGATGTAGCCAACTAGAAGCTGAATGTTGGGCAAATGCAAACGTGTGCACCATGTGCACCTTCTTCTTAATGCCTTACTCGTGTTGGGTCTATTACGGTGATTTCATTTAAATTTTATATATCCTCGCTGAAAGCTGCAACTTGCCCAAAAGCTCCACATCTCGACCTGTGTTCCAAGAGCACACAGACACGACATACACAATCAGTAACCGCTCCAACCTGTTAACCTCTAGTAGTACGAGCTTTCAACGAACACCTCCCAGCAGCAGCATTGGACAAATGCCAGTCGTGCGAGGAAACTAGTACACGAGATGCTGCATGCTGCCGAGGTTAATAATGCTCCTACCAAAACTCGCTCGCACCGGGTTGTTGAAACATTTCACGGACGTGCCAGCACGATGATTCGAAATTGGACACACTTGGGGTTGGGAAATTCTGATGCGGTAACGATGGTTCACTTTGGCACTAGATTTGTGTGAAAATTAGTAGTGGAGCAGGAGGTTTCTAAGCATCCATTTTTCCTGTTGATGGGAATTTATTGGTAGCTATAACTTCTACCTTGCATTTACCTGAAGCTTTTGCCCGGTGTGATAAAGTGTCGAGTGTGTTGAGAAATCTAATTTGAGCTTGCTTCTGCGCTTGTGGTGACTATTAAAAGCAATATAATTCGTTATTCGTTACAAAGCCGACAATATCGATTCTTTTGATCCGCTACTTTCACTGTGACCCAATAAACTGTACCAGGGCTATTTTGTTGGAAAGAAAGAGCATCGGAACTCCACTGCTGATACACCGTACAAAGCGTGACGGGTGGAATGACTTCAGATAAATAAAACGCAGTCTACAACGGTCTGCCACCATTGGCGTCCGAAGAAACCATGCAAACGCTCACAGCAACCATTCCAAGCGCCCAGGACAGCGACAACGATAGGACAATGCTGCTCATAAAGGGTGAAGGCATCGTAACCGAAGCAGCAATATGGTGTGGATACATTTTCATTACAAAAATCTCGGCTTAACGGTGCAGCAGTTAGTGTACAAGCTATGTACACCGCACGCGCCCGTCTATCGCTGCGGGATACTTTGTTTAGCTCGGATTACTTTTGATGTCAAACACGGTCAGTTACAAGCTGGTCAATGGATCAAGTCACAACAGTAATCCATATGAGCAATGAGTGGTAAAGAAAATTAAATATGCAACATACAATCGTAAATAAATTGTTTCTTAGCAGTTGCTGATGGCAAGATACTATCGAAAAATAGCTGTAAAACTAGTAACAAAAAAGCGTATAGAGAAATCGTTTACTTAGTACAAAATTATGACACACACAATTCTATTCAAAGTGTGGAACGTTTTGTTCGGAGTTGTTAACGTAGCGCATTAGACGGTCGACTCGAAAAGCTTTATAATTATTTCGAATAAAAAACACTCTCCAAGTTGCACCTAAAATTTCTTCGAAAGGCAAACAGAATCGGCAAAACCTTCGGTAGTACATAGAATATTAAAATCGATTCGACCCTTAGAAAACGACCTCCACAACGACGATACAACAAGTTCTGTTTGACTTCATCATCATTCTACCCACTCAGCGAGAACAGTTCGAATGGTTATAAGAAATCGCGAGAAGCTTTTTTGCGCATAACCACTAGTTTTTACCCCATTCGCTCCCTGCAATAAAGACACGGATCCAACAAAAGGGCAAAGCATCACGATGCATCTGAAATATACATGAAGCATGAAGCACTCCACCACCGGTTCAGGGACGAGTAAGGAGCAATATGCTTACTACGACAAGCGCGTGCCACCTTGTAGCAGCAGCCACCATGAAACAGAATCGATCGCCTCGAAAGGAAATGTCCTTTTTCTGAACATAAGTCAAATAGCTATAGAATGCGTCGAATGATTAATTTCAATCATAAAAGACTTAAGAATGGATTGTGTAAAGGACAACTTTCGGGTTTCAACTTTGTGTTCGGGTTTCAACTTTAGAAGTTAAGTTTTTTTCGGGGTTGAATTACTGGAGTTGTAAATACAGTGTTTCTCACTTGATAATGCAAAGTTACCTATGATTTTTGCAAACGCTCCATACGAAATCGTATGTAGCGTTTGCAAAAATCATAGGTAACTTTGCATTATCAACTGAGAAACACTGTAAGTACAAACAATGTAAGACATGAATGTCAAATCTGGAATGCATATCATGAATGGTTGTCAATGGTTAACACTCGTACAGACTCTTTCCAGATATTTTGATTGATATTGCAGCATTGAGCTACTTGATTGAAACCCAAAGTATACAGAATTGGTGCCAAATCCTTACCTTACCTTAGTACCTGTTCGTAAAACTAAATATCCACAACGCTGTCCCAAGTACTAAATATAATGGTGTAGAGTAATACTAGTATTTGTAATACTAATACTACGTACGTACTAAATATCAGTGTACATTACTATTGCACTAAATATGTAAACAATCTTACCGTTTATAATCCTTAAATAAACATTACTAGCGAAGGATGCGTTGTGCGAAGATGAAGAACTCACTAATGCTTCACGACTGTGGCTCAGAAACTGCTAAATCACTCAAGCTTCTAAATTAATCGAAAAATCCTTTATGTGCACACTTCAATTAAGGCTGCCCTCACCGCGTACCTTTACACACACACACACACACACACACACATGCGGTTTTACTAGAGCGCTTACATCAATTCCGCTTCCGACCGAATGCGTTTTTGCACTTTTGTAAGCAGATGAAGAAAAACAGTCTCCGGCGGTGAAAATATGTTCGCAAATCCATTCAACCAATTCAACCGACCACACAGCCGTGGACGATCATACTCCTTTGACAATTTGGGAAAAACAACAATGTACCAACGAACCGACGCGCGAGCTCTCGAAAAGATTCGTCTGTCGGCGGGCATGCGCATTTTTTCCCTTGTGACAACCACAACATCCCCATTAGTTTGGAATAAAACCTACTCGCCGTTGCCCGTGAAGTTTGTCGGCGTATGGCCCTAGCGTACCGGCTTCGAACGCACCAAACTTTTAATTGTCAACCATTTCAAATGAACCGTTTCGCCATGGTTTTGACCTACAACGGAGCCGTAAATTAAAGTGTCCTCAATGTGCTCAATGAGCTTTGTGACGTTTATCAGTAGTAACCGATAGATAACGGAGAAAACGGTGTGTACGAAAAATCCAAACATTGTGCAAGTTCTGCCAGGGCCAGGGCAGCCGATGTTTGTGCGCATCAAGTGTTGTATATAGGCTATCAGACAATCATTTTTTTAGTTGTTCTCAAAAACATCATCTTGTGGACGCGTGACATTATCGTGCAGAGATAAGATTGCATTAAAATGGCTATTGAGAGAATTTCACGTGGACGCGTGCCGTCAGTTTACGATTGAACAATTAACGCGCTAGACGCTACCGATAGTAAAGCCATGGCAAACTATAAGCAAGGTGAGCAATCTTCAAAGGACCGAGAAACTGCTGCAGATAACCCGGACATATCGGCGAAGGATATAGTAAGTGTTTGATGCAGAGCTAGTGAAGCTTCTGCTGACCAAAATCTAATCTGCCTCCATTTACTTCCGTTTCAGTTTCAAAGTATCAAGGGTCTGAATCTGAACAGCTATGCCACTCGTAAATCGATAGCACAAGGCATGCTCGATCTGGCACTACTCACGGCCAATGCATCGCAACTGAAGTACATTCTGACCGTTGGAGAAACGCATCAGTTTTATCACTTTCTGCTCGTTCTGATCATTGTGTCGATTTCATTACAGGTAAGCCAAATGCTACACATTCGTACAGTGTCATGAAGCGTTCGTACAGTGTCTCGTTTCATCAACAGATATTTCAAGCACTTCTCATCATCGTACTGGCGGTTGTTTTCGACATCAATAAGGTTGAGGAGCAGAAACGATCCGATATCGTTAACAATGTGCTCATCGCTTTTACCGTGATCAGTGTCGTAGTGAATGTGATAATAAGTGCGTTCGATATGAAATCTCAATCGGATGTTTTAAAACAAAGTTAAACTTTGTCAATTTCATCCAAGAGTACCACCATTAATTGCTAATAAATCCTAATTAATTTACAGTCTTCAACAAAGTTGTGTTCTAGAGTTGCATTATACGTGTTAAAGTTAATACAATTTTACCTTATTTGATGATAACTGCCATTAAAATAATAGATTACGAAGCAAAAGAGATAAACAAATTACATTCTTGTATTATCAGTTGAATTGGAACGGGGCAGCACAGTCGAGGAATTGCAACTGAAGATTTCATCTCCATTGTGTTTTATATATAAGTGAATGTATTGAAAACAGTGCTGCACATCCTGGCGACAACATCCTAAAACTTTACAACATCCTTCAAGTTCTAAAAAAAAAGGTCGAAACGTGTAATCGGGGACCCAAATTCCGACCTCCCTACAGTGCTGTATGAATCTCCAAAAGCATCATGATGGCCTTTATCACTGTAAGTTTTGGAACTAGGGGACAACAAACAGTAGGGAACATCCCGGATAAGATGGACATTGTTATCATTAGAATGTAAAACTCGCCGTCCTTGTCAGGGATGAAGCTGCCCATGTGATAATCACTTAAAATGGGTCGCTGACGACACATCGGAAATGTTTGACCGTGTGACTGTGAGATCTCTAACTGACCTTAGAAGCGAATAATAGAGTTTTTCAGCTAACGTCTATCAGAGGATCTTAACATCTTAATCAGAAGAGTAATCAGAAGAGTAACCAATGATAGACTCCATATCATTGTTCTCAAGTATTTAAGATTGGATTTCAAATAAGATGCTATTTAGAAGATATTGAACATACATATTGCGAAAGGTTTTTGAATTATGCTCATTCTAACCGTCGTTGAATCGTTCTTTTGAAGAATCGTCATATTGAGCGATTTTGAAAGTTACAAGTGGATAGCTTTGGATACAACCCTGATCTTTGGTTTTCAGTGTGGCGCGCCAAAACCAGCAACACACAAGAAGCAAAGAATGTGTTAACAAAAAGCAATTGTTTAAAGAAATATACTTCTTCTTCTTCTTCTTCTTCTTCTTTCTTGGCCTAACGACCTCTTAAGGTCATGACTGCCATTTCTGGCTTACGAGACTAATTGATACCGCATAGTTGGTTAGTCAATCCTCACTATGGGGGAACGGCCCAGATGAGACTTGAACCCCGGTCCTGCCGTGTGAAGACCGGCGTCGGAATCGTTCGAATCTCACAGGGGACTGAGGCAAGCGGACGGACTCTCCTGTTTGCTGTTCAACATCGCTCTGGAAGGTGTCATGCGAAGCGCGGGCTTCGACATCCGATTTTCACCCGGTCTCTCCAATTCCTTGGCTTCGCGGATGACATCGACATCATCGGGCGAACATCTGCGGCGGTGTGCGAAGCGTACACCCGACTGAAACGCGAGGCCGATAGGATTGGATTGAGGATCAATGCGACGAAGACAAAGTACCTGCTTAACGGAGGCTCTGACCGTGATAGAGCACGACTCGGAAGCAGAGTATTAGTTGACGGCCACGATCTCGAGGTAGTAGAGGAGTTCTGCTACCTTGGCACGATCGTAACTTCGGATAACAACGTCAGCAGCGAAATCCGAAGGCGCATTGTTCAGGGGAATCGTGCCTACTACTCCACAAAATCCTGAGATCCAGAAGACTCCGACAACGCACGAAATGCGCCATATATCGCACTCTGATACGGCCGGTAGTCCTCTACGGGCACGAGTCCTGGGCTATGCTGGCGGAGGACGCCAATGCACTCGCCATTTTTGAACGGCGGGTGCTGCGGACTATCTTTGGCGGTGTGTGCGAGCAGGGCGTGTGGAGAAGGAGAATGAACCACGAGCTAGCTGAGCTGTTTGACGATGCAGACATCCTGACGGTTGCTAAAGCCGGAAGGATACGCTGGTTGGGTCACGTGATGAGGATACCGGACTCATGCCCTGCCAGGAAAGTGCTCGTCAGCGACCCGTTCGGCACGAGGCGCAGAGGAGCACAGCGAGCTCGCTGGCTGGATCAAGTGGAGTGGAGGCCTGAGGGATATCGGATGCAGCCGGGGGTGGAGGAATGCAGCCATGGACCGAGTTTCCTGGAAACGAATTGCAAGCCAGGCCCTGTCTGCTAGACGTGCTCCGTAGGAGCAGCCCAGCAAAGAAGAAGAAGATATGGTATATCACATCATGGCAAAAATAAATTGCCCGAACAATATTGTTTGTAGTTTATCCGGGACCACAAATTGACTTGAACTTTGACTTGTTTCAGAAATTCTTGAATTGTTCTTGGTTGAGCGTCAGCACCTCCACGCATTCTCTGTCTATTGTAACGGCTAAAACATTTCAATATGTACAAATAGTACAGTTAGTATGTAGAGTCGAAATGGGTTCACTGCAACAGAACTGCGCCAGTATGCTTAATGAAAACATTATAAACTCGTCCGTCTCGACAAGTATATTGCTGGGATAAATATCCTTATTGTGTAACAGCAGGAAGTTATCACATCCGAATCTCAGCTCTAATGTTAATTTGGAACGGAGACTGGCAATCCCATCGTCCTAGCGCAATCCTTAGGGTTTCGCAAAGGTGCTTACCGATGTTCCATCTACTTGCAACTGGAATTTGATGTCGATCAATGTCAATGACCAATCTAACATGACTATAGAGGTTATACGAGTGGACCTGCTTCCATCTAATCTTCCCCAACATATGTCACTTGCACAGACATTCTACTAATGAGGAATTGATTTTTCCGTAGAGAAGCAAGTGAACCCTTCCTGAAAAACATTTACTCTGTTTCATTGAAATTTTAATTAAAACATACCAGCTTCCTAAAACAATACGCCTTTGTCATCTTACTGCACAAGACAAGATACATACAGTTGCTCTAATATATCGATTTTATAAAGAAAATTAAATAAATTACCTTCGATAATGCATCATAATTACGAAGCATACACGGGTTGTGAAGCGCAAAAACACACACGCACATAAAGCTCCTTGCATTAATTGGTAGTTCTTCCAAATGGCCCATGCACAGGCATCAGCTCCAACTGATCCGATAGACGCTTCTGTTCCTCGGTTAGCCGATACACTTCATCTCGTTCCTGTTTGGTCAACTGTCGACGCTTAAGTCGCGCCGCAATCACCTTTTGATATGTGTCCATTATCTGAAATGGTAACAACAACAAAACAAAACGACCCAACGAGGTACCGTAAGCAAGGAGCTAAAGAAGCAGCTTCCTGTTGCAAATACCTTACCTCCTGATCAACCCGATCCAGCTTTCGCTTAACCTCAATCCGCTTCATTTCGTCTTTTGCCATAGACTGTAGTTTGCGAATTTCGTTCGAATTGTATTCCGCTATAACTGCCAGCTCCGTGCGAACGCGATTGATTTCGGAAAGTATTTCATCGTCCTGCTGGCTTTTCGGCATATCGTCCGCATCGAGAATGCCCTGCTCGATAAGCTCCCGGCGAAGCCTCCGCTCGATGCTGATTCCATTTTTAAGCAAAGAAACGGCACTGCGCGCATGATTGCTGTGTGTGACATCGGAGCTGCTGTTGCTGTTCTCGTTGCTGCTACAGTCGGGATGCAAGTTCTCTTCCATCAGTGCCGATACAAGCCGTTGCGTCAGCGGACCAGTGATTCCTTCTCCCCTGGCAAGTGGAGTGCGATAAAACATTACCGTTAATGGTACACATTGAATAGAAATAGACTGACATCCGCAACGGAAAGCAGATATAAACTTACATGATCTTTTCCTTTTTGCTAACATCACCATTGGTCAGGGTTTTGGACTTCGATTTCGATCCAACGGAATTTGCCACACCATCCTGTTCCTCTTTTATATCGTCCGCTGCCCATTGCGTACTGTAATGCGGCCCCAACTCTGGTATGGGCGGAATCAATGGTCCGGAATATTCCTCCAACAGATCGTCCAGTAGCTTTAAATCTTCGTGTGAGATTGGCATACAGTACGGTTCGACCGAGAGCCAAAATTTGTTTGGCGTATCGTTTTTAGGTACGATCGGTTTCGTACTCTCGCTACCGCTTAAGTGTTGTAGATGGTGGTTCTGTGGCAGGAAAGGAACCGCATCCATGCTGTCGTCCGTATTTTGCGACGGTGCCGGTGATGGTGGCACCAGTGACGATGAATGTTTCATTTTCGAAAGCTTCATCTGGTGACCAAACAACTTGCCGGCGCTTTCGCGCAATTTCTGTTTCTCCTCTATGCGCTTCCGCTTACCCGGCGATGAAGGTGCTCGCTCCAAATGCTTTCCTTTGCGTTCGCGCCGTTCGTCTGCTTTGTCAATCGTTTCCAGCTCCGCTTTTAACACCCGCGATCGCAACGCAACCGTCGACAAGAGCAGCTCCAGTTCTAGCTGAATTGTATCCAAATCTTCAGCCGGTATCAACTCTTCCGTGGTATTGGCCAGTGCTGGGAAAAAGAGGGAAAGAAATCGCTGGTAAGCATACATAATCGACGCATTTACGTGTTTAACAGCTTGCATGCTACAACACCTACCTGCTGTATACTTTGGCAACACCTTCGTGTTGTCCAAAGTTTTAATGTGTGGAAATAGTACGGACTGATCCGGAGAACTGGGCGATGGGATGCTGGTTACCAGGGACGGTTTTACCGGTGGCAGCTTACTGCAACCTGGACCAGCGACACCGACATTGCCAGGAACAGCTGACGATGATGATGATCCTGCCGATACATGTCCCCCACCGGAAGGGAAACTGGCCCGACTTTTCGAGGATAATGAAATTCGTTTCAACAACCCTTTGTCCGTCATTATTCTGTACACGAAAATAGCGATCGACCGTTCGGTTTGTTTACAAAACGAGCAACGCAAACACCAAATACTGTACAATTTTCGTTCTCACACAGCCCTCACTAACACTATTGCACTGGCTTTGGGTCGAAACGATCCCAACACGAATTTCAAGCAACTTCAGATGTGCGCCCTGCAGATGGTGTGGCGTTTCCACTATTGGATCAGTAGCTATCAGACCTATTCCCACATCGATTGGTTATTCAAAACAAAAGGTGTGTTTTACGAGTCTGCCAAACAAATCTATTTCAATTTCAACCATCTAGGTACATTTCTATGGGTCACCCAAGCTGCGGATATTTTCTGCTGAACATAACCACACCTGTCAAACTGCACCAAAGTCGTAACATTAAGCAGGGGCTTGTAACAGGGTTGCCAGATAAACATTTTTTTCATATTTTAGCAACACCAGTTTTTCTGTACTTTTAACTAATTTTTTCACTTGAATAGCAATTTCATATTACGGATATTAAATAGCTTGCTTACTGGCCCAGCAAACCAACATTTAAAACTTTAAGTGAGATTACTGTGAGAATGAAGAATATTACCGATTAGAATTTAGAGCAATAAAAACGCTCCACGGATGCATGCTCATTAAAACGGCTTGTGAGCACCATCATTAAATGGAAATTGATTATTTGTTTGCCGTGATTAAAAGAAACTACGAACTTCTCTGTAGTACACATTCCTTAGCACGTTTTTATTTCTTACATATCAATTCGAAAGCTTCAAGTACAGCAAACTCGCTTCGATTTAATGCTTATCTCTTGCTTTTTTATGTTTCATTTTTCAATGTACACTTTTTTTCATGCCTCGCTTACAAAAAAAATTGATTAAAAGTTATACTTAAGCCTTCTGCTACAATCACGAGCGAGCAACTTTAGTATTACGCTGAATCTGAAAAAAAAATATCAATCTCTCTAGATATGCCCTTTACGTACATATTATATGCATTGCAACCGACAGTTTATCGCTATCGAATGAGGAGACGAAACTAGCGCGAACATCATTATGCGCAACAACAACAAAAAAAAGTCCGTAGACCAACACAGTGGTTCGTGAAACAATATTTTACAAGTTCCGTTTAACGGCGTAATATTATGGAATTCGGAAAGGCACGACAAGATTTTCCGAGTGAATCACCTTAATCTCCGATACGGCCACATTTGCCTTTTGTACCATGCTTTTGATCTGAAAACAATAATCATAATTGCCCGTTAGTGAAAACATTCTCACGGTATCGGCTTCTACATACCATCGCCAGATCATCGGCAACTATCGGTACGGAACCCAACACCGGCTCTGGGTTGGGTATATCTTTCAGCAGACTTGCGTTATCTGCCTGATTTGGGTGGCTGACGTTGCTCCACTGCTGTTGAAGACGCTGTGTATACAGTTTGATGCGGTCGTTGTATTCACTAGCTTCCAGCTTTTGCGTATCCATTGCTGCCACATCTATAATATTCCTACAAAACAAAACATACGCAGAGCAGTTGAGCACAGCCTATAGCTAATCACGGTACTAGTTTAATATCGTACTCAGATGTTTCTTGTAAAATTTTCGCCAGCGCTGACTGTTCATCTTTTTTGGGCACTGAATTGGGATACTCCTGCGTGAATGTGTCATTGTCTCGACGCACCGCAGGACTGTTGCTGACCGGATCGGCAAGCAGATGGGTACGTTCGCTAGGTTCATTACCCTAAGACAAAATTAGAATGCATCGATCAGCATCGAGAAACAATCAAGCAGCACTTCATAACCGCTTAAACGATACGCAGCGTAGACGCACTTACCTGCGAGGAAGAATCTTCTTGGCAGGAAAAACATCTGGAGGCGTAACTCCATAGTGATCGTACACAATCCATGCTTGAGCCCTTTGCTGTTGTTTCCCAAATTCCGATCACTGCCTTTATGAATAGTAGTTTCGTATTTTGTGTGTGTAGTACAGTCGCTGAGAACACGAATCGATGACGAAAATAATCAAAGAGTGATAACCATTTCAATGCACAACAAGAAACGATGCTCTGACACAGACCGTCATCTTGCGTGTTTTGTTTTGATACGAGAAGTTAACTGGCATCTACACATACAAAGCAAATGCCGAGATATGGCCGAGACAGACCAATGTCAAATATCTGTCATTTTCTCATTTACGCATTGAATGTTCATGCAATTCGAAAAAGTTTCCCGTACTTGTTAATTTTGTGCTTACGGTTGTGGCGCACTTATCATCGAAATTACTTTTAAAAACACGTAAACCTTAACCTCAAATTACTTTCCTGCAATACTTAGAATGCGTGCAAATGGAAATTCGCCAGTATTGAACAACACGCGAAGAGCTAAATTATCATTGTAGGAGAAGGGCTCACTACATTGTGCTTGTTTTAAAGGTATATTCCACAATGTTAGGTACTATTTTCTTGCTGTACTTACTCACTTACTTACTTATCAGGCACTGCAACTGCTTCGCGGTCTTCGCTTGCTGCAACAATCCTCGACTACTTCATATCAATTCGGGCCTATCACGCCTCCTCTGCCCAAGTGCATAGCCCAAAAGGGCTGAGTTTTCCGATGCCATTCTCATGACATGACATGACTACCGAACCCGGGGGATTATGATTCCCTGCGCGATGGTGAGGTCATCGGCTAGCTCGTAGAGCTCGTCGTTGTAGCGGCTACTGTATTGTCCTTCCAGATAGGTAACCTCTTCCTGGCGCAGGTCCTTGATAGCAAAGGATCCTATGTGTTTCGTTTCCACCTGCACCTGGCATATGATGTTGGTCATTATAAGCTTGACCTGGATTTCAAATTAGCTCATTGCGTCGTATAGTTTTACTTTGGCTACGCTATCGTATGCGCCCATAAAATCGTGAAGGATGATGATGTGATGTGATTTAACAACTGTTGCAAATGTGGCTAGACGATTATTTTCAACTATTGCGAGTATGGTTGAGGTAAACTTTAAATTTATCTATAGAAGTTGCTTATGCGTAAAAATCGGATGAGTCGGTTCTGCTTATCGGGTGAAAGAATGGACTGGATTTTTCGATGAGATAGGAATGTGTCCGATGCGTAGGCGATTCATGTTGGAATCGGGATCATCCCATGTCGCGGAGTTTCGTGGAGAGATCTAGATTGTTCCAGGTGGAGTTCCAATGTTGGGCAACTATTGAATTTGTCAAGCGGATGACATCCTCGGCGAAAAGGGAGTTCTGTGATTCGACTTTCTCATTGCCATGAATTCCGGAATGACCCGGAATTCAACAGAAAACTATTGCAGGCGATGAAAGGATACCATTGAGGAGCAGGATGTGTGGATTTGAACTACGTTTAAAACATTTGATGTATGCTTTTACAGTGTTAATTATTGGTAGTTTATTAACAATCCGTTTCACAGATTTTACAAAACTTATACTTATTATTCATGTAAAACCCATACGGCCAGGCCCGTATTGCTATAACTTCTTTACTTTTGTAGCGAAAACAGGAACGGGAGAAAGCGTTGTGAGGTCCTTTGCAGTTCATAAATACGGGAGCGACAATACAGTCTCCGTGGGCAGGCTTACCGCAGCTCGCGCGGGATTATGCTACCTTGCAACTCATGTTAGTGTGGCCAAAATGAGCCCATTTGTAGCATATCAAAAGTTTATTGTAGTACAGACGGGTCGAAACTTGCAGAGCGCCGAGAGTACCATTTCAAATGTCCTTCCTCTCGTATCAACAAAACAATGAACACACTGCACAACATTGTATCCTAACTACGGCACAAACACTGAATATAATGTCTTTTTTCATAAAAGCTCACAAAAGTTATGAAATTTTAAATGTCCCGTGTCATTCTAATACCGTTTCAAACGTACACCAAGGCACATAAGTTACAGACGCAACTCCCCAGGGTACAAGATCACTCGGTGAAACTGTAATTGGGGTATACCAGGTAGCAACACTGCGCAGCACCTGCCAAGGTAACAAAGTAGAACAGCACACAGAAACACAGCGATAATCTCACAACCACAGGTAACGCTGAGGAGCGCGAGAAAAACACATCCTTCCAGACCGACTGTCGAAATGAGAATGTTAAGATGGTAAGAGCGTAGCTGTTGCTCCGCCACCTTCACCAAGATTTGCAGTATGGCAAAGAGCTGGTTTGCGGTTGGTTTTTCGTTTCGGAATCCTGTCTGATAGTTTACAACGATCTTCTTGGGACAAGTCGATCTTGCAGTATTAGGGAGAAAATCTAGTACTTCTTCTTCTTCCTAGGCACTACAACCTCGTGAGGTCTTGGCCTGCTAGTACGCAACACCGTAATCTATACATTTTTTTCTATACAGTTTCAGAAAACAGTTGTGTATTTATAATAGTTATGATACGTTTACTTTTATTACAATTATCTGTTTGGCGCTGTTCGACTTAAAATTATCTCTTTATACACAATTGAACGATCGACTGCGAAACGTTCCCTCTATCAATACATTAAAACAAACTTCGTAACTTCATTGGAGTCGAGATCAAGGAATCTTAAAAATCGTCCACTATTGGTGAACTGCATCTTGCCCATTCGGACAATAACGACGAAACTTATCCTTTCAGTAATACATTCTGTAGTCCTGAAAAGGACTGTTGTAGGACACAATAATGATTGCAGCAGCACACTAGCGCAATCCTCTACCGTCATGGCTCGACGACGCTGGATTTACTTCTTCGCAGCAGGAGCCTTCGCCTTCTTCGCGACCACAGGCTTCTTCTTGGCGGGTGCAGCAGCCTTCTTCGGTTTGGGCGTCTTTGGCTTGGGTGCTCCCGTCTTCTTCGACGGCTTGGTCGCCTTCTGTTTTGGCGCTGAAGCTGGCTTCTTGGTGGTAGCCTTCTTCGCTGCGCCAGCCTTGGTCGCTGTTGCCGTCTTCGGTTTCTTGGCAGCAACCGCCGACTTGGGCTTTTTAGCAACCGCACCTTCCGCCTTCTTGGTGACTGCCTTCTTCTTCTTGTCACCGGTAGCCTTCTTGGTCACTGCCTTCTTCTTCTTGTCTCCCGCTGTGGCCGATTTCTTCTTCAGCGCCGTAGCCTTCTTCTTCTTCTCCACGACAGGCTTCTTCGCTTCGGCCGACAGCTTGAACGATCCCGACGCTCCCACACCCTTGGTCTGCACCAGCTTGCCACTGGTCACACCCGTCTTCAGCGCTTTCTTGATGAACGGTCCCAGCTTGGCCACGTCAACCTTGTAGTTGGCCGACAGATACTTCTTGATGGCCTGCAGCGACGATCCGTTGCGCTCCTTCAACGCCTTGATGGCGGCCAGAATCATCGTGTTCACCGGAGGATGCGTTGCTGGCTTTTTCGGCTTCTTCGGTCCAGCGGCGGCCTTCGCTTTCTTGGGCGTCTTGGCCACGGCAACCGGGCCTGCTGCTGCTGGAACTTCCACTGCTGTATCTGCCATCGTTTTTTCTGCTACGATACACGTTACGCTTTGTTTTGGTTTGGTTTGGATTGCTGCGTTTGTTTTGATTTGCGGTCTCACTCACACTACTGTGACGTTTCAGGCTTACTTCGACCCTACTCTTCATCGGTTGGGTGACTCGATTTGTCCGTCTCGAAAGCAAACTACCTTCCACCTAACGTTCACTGTCATGGCGTCGCTGTATGACAATTTTAAAATTACCTTTTCATATTTGCGCTTTAAATGCATTACTTTGCTCTAATACTACTTTGTATTATTATTGATTCTCACACTGAACATGTACAGCTATCTAAAAATGTCTTTTGTCTAGATGTAGAGAATAGTTTAGCTGCTGTAAATCATATTGAAACTCCGGAAAAGCAGATTTTTCAATTGATGGGTCCATTTATATTGTATATAAAAGCTATTTTATACACGTTCTTAAGGTTGAAATGTGTTTCATTCTGTAGCTGAACATCTATACTATCGATAAATCCATACATGGTACAGATACACGTCGTTTCATTACCATAAACCAAGCCTGGAAGATGTTGCTATCTAACCTCCGGCAGCACAATCTCAGCTCACTGTAGGTAGACAGTGAAGAATTTAATTTATTGTAAAAAAGCCAATTTTTGACATATTTTCGATAAATTGGAGTCTTTGAAATGCTGGAAGATTGGTTTTCTAAATAGAAAAAACTCCAAACCGAGTATAAAGCGGCGTTTCACGAAATTATTACCGAAAACCCATTTGCTTGCATTGGCTGTGGTGGTTGCGTCGTAGGAAATGGATCAGTGGGTTATCGCATCGTATGGAAAGCATTCAAGGACTAAGTAAAAGTAGTATGGCTTTCTATTTCATAAACAATGAAACGGAATTATTTGTTTTATAGAATTTATCAATGTTTGAACAAAAGTTGATGATGATTTACGATTTTAAATCAGTTTTGTTTCGATAATTGTGTTTGTTGTTTTTATTGTATGCTCACAGCTTTGGCTGGAGCGTTGTACATACGATATGTACGATGGTACGATAGATAGGTTGAATAATTCGAATATGTACTAGAATTTTATAATTTTTGCAAAATGTAGTTGCTTTTCAAAGAGTGTTTAGAGATATTTGACACTTTTATATACTTCGAAAGTTTTTAATTTGTCTCAGGATTATTTCTGATGATCGCGCCTTAAATATTTGATGTTCTTGTTTTGCGAACATGAACAATAGGGCACCATTAAAAAAGTTTACTGTAATAATGAATTTATTGTACAATTTATTTATTTATTTGTATAACTTCGAATAGGACGGCGTCTCACCGTATTTACACCACCGCGAGTGGTGATTTAATATAATTCATAGTTACAAGGCATTTCCTCCTTGTAATTTGCCTTATCCCGGGCATGCTCGGCTGAATTTATTGAACAATGTTGGAAGTATTTTTGTAAAAAACTGAACAAATTACAACTGAGCTATGTATTCCCGATACCACAAAATAACTCATACTACTTTTACTTAGTCCTTGAATGCTTTCCATACGATGCGATAACCCACTGATCCATTTCCTACGACGCAACCACCACAGCCAATGCAAGCAAATGGGTTTTCGGTAATAATTTCGTGAAATGCCGCTTTATACTCGGTTTGGAGTTTTTTCTATTTAGAAAACCAATCTTCCAGCATTTCAAAGACTCCAATTTATCGAAAATATGTCAAAAATTGGCTTTTTTACAATAAATTAAATTCTTCACTGTCTACCTACAGTGAGCTGAGATTGTGCTGCCGGAGGTTAGATAGCAACATCTTCCAGGCTTGGTTTATGGTAATGAAACGACGTGTATCTGTACCATGTATGGATTTATCGATAGTATAGATGTTCAGCTACAGAATGAAACACATTTCAACCTTAAGAACGTGTATAAAATAGCTTTTATATACAATATAAATGGACCCATCAATTGAAAAATCTGCTTTTCCGGAGTTTCAATATGATTTACAGCAGCTAAACTATTCTCTACATCTAGACAAAAGACATTTTTAGATAGCTGTACATGTTCAGTGTGAGAATCAATAATAATACAAAGTAGTATTAGAGCAAAGTAATGCATTTAAAGCGCAAATACATATTTTCGATAAATTGGAGTCTTTGAAATGCTGGAAGATTGGTTTTCTAAATAGAAAAAAACCCAAACCGAGTATAAAGCGGCGTTTCACGAAATTATTACCGAAAACCCATTTGCTTGCATTTGCTGTGGTGGTTGCGTCGTAACAAAATTGCTTCACATGGTAAGAATGCTTTGTTCCGCACACGTACGCAGTTAACGGTATGAAATGGTAAAATGTTTTTACACTCAGAGGTGAGAATTTTTATACTAAATTGTATACAGACTTTCTATAAATTTCGTAAAAGATATCCCATATTCAAATAAAACCACAAAAAAAAGTTTTTCTCTACCATTTTATAAGAAAAACGGCTTTACTACGCTTTTCGGCATTTTCATGCTTAGATTAATTGCGTTGTTTATAATAATTTATTTGATTGATAATTTATGGGTAAAATATGTTTTATCCCTTAATATAATCAATGCTTGTCAATTACTGTTTCTTTACCAACAAGATTATTTAATTTCTCATTCTCTATGACGATTTTTGCGTAGTAATATCTAATCGCCAATGTTCCCCGAGTTGTAATAATGCCAAAGCTATCTCGAGTGTTTTGAACGTTGAGATGCCAGAGATTTATTTTGTGGTTGGGAATAGATAATTCATTTGTAATATAAACATTTTTACAAAAATACTTCCAACATTGTTCAATAAATTCATTAGTACAATATTTTTTTAATGGTGCTCAATCGTTCATGTTCGCAAAACTAAAACATCAAATATTAAAGGCACGATCATAACAAATAATCCTGAGACAAAAAAAATACTTTCGAAGCTAATAAAAGTGCCAAATATCTCTTAAACACTCTTTGATAAGCAGTTACATTTTGCAAAAATTATAAAATTCTAGTACATATTCGAATTATTCAACCGATCTATCGTACCATCGTACATATCGTATGTACAACGCTCCAGCCAAAGCTGTGAGCATACAATAAAAACAACAAACACAATTATCGAAACAAAACTGATTTAAAATCGTAAACCATCATCAACTTTTGTTCAAACATTGATAAATGTTATAAAACAAAAAATCCCGTTTCATTGTCTGTGAAATAGAAAGCCATACTACTTTTACTTAGTCCTTGAATGCTTTCCATACGATGCGATAACCCACTGATCCATTTCCTACGACGCAACCACCACAGCCAATGCAATTTGCGCTTTAAATGCATTACTTTGCTCTAATACTACTTTGTATTATTATTGATTCTCACACTCAACATGTACAGCTATCTAAAAATGTCTTTTGTCTAGATGTAGAGAATAGTTTAGCTGCTGTAAATCATATCGAAACTCCGGAAAAGCAGATTTTTCAATTGATGGGTCCATTTATATTGTATATATTAGCTATTTTATACACGTTCTTAAGGTTGAAATGTGTTTCATTCTGTAGCTGAACATCTATACTATCGATAAATCCATACATGGTACAGATACACGTCGTTTCATTACCATAAACCAAGCCTGGAAGATGTTGCTATCTAACCTCCGGCAGCACAATCTCAGCTCACTGTAGGTAGACAGTGAAGAATTTAATTTATTGTAAAAAAGCCAATTTTTGACATATTTTCGATAAATTGGAGTCTTTGAAATGCTGGAAGATTGGTTTTCTAAATAGAAAAAACTCCAAACCGAGTATAAAGCGGCATTTCACGAAATTATTACCGAAAACCCATTTGCTTGCATTGGCTGTGGTGGTTGCGTCGTAGGAAATGGATCAGTGGGTTATCGCATCGTATGGAAAGCATTCAAGGACTAAGTAAAAGTAGTATGGCTTTCTATTTCATAAACAATGAAACGGAATTATTTGTTTTATAGAATTTATCAATGTTTGAACAAAAGTTGATGATGATTTACGATTTTAAATCAGTTTTGTTTCGATAATTGTGTTTGTTGTTTTTATTGTATGCTCACAGCTTTGGCTGGAGCGTTGTACATACGATATGTACGATGGTACGATAGATAGGTTGAATAATTCGAATATGTACTAGAATTTTATAATTTTTGCAAAATGTAGTTGCTTTTCAAAGAGTGTTTAGAGATATTTGACACTTTTATATACTTCGAAAGTTTTTAATTTGTCTCAGGATTATTTCTGATGATCGCGCCTTAAATATTTGATGTTCTTGTTTTGCGAACATGAACAATAGGGCACCATTAAAAAAGTTTACTGTAATAATGAATTTATTGTACAATTTATTTATTTATTTGTATAACTTCGAATAGGACGGCGTCTCACCGTATTTACACCACCGCGAGTGGTGATTTAATATAATTCATAGTTACAAGGCATTTCCTCCTTGTAATTTGCCTTATCCCGGGCATGCTCGGCTGAATTTATTGAACAATGTTGGAAGTATTTTTGTAAAAAACTGAACAAATTACAACTGAGCTATGTATTCCCGATACCACAAAATAACTCTGTTGCATCTCAACGGTCAAAATACTCGCGACAGCATTATTACTCAACATAAAGTGCTGCTGTGGTGGCGAAACCGATAAAGGACGAAGGATCAACGAACGACGACTGGCGAGATTCCTTCGATGCGCATAAAAAACGTGATTTTTTAGCGCGAAGAATTCAATAAACCACAATACAGAATTAATTCACTCAAACACGTGTTCTTTGTTAAGCATCGAATCCAGGAAGTCAAGTAAAACTCGTAATGCTCGCAATGCTTGATTAGCCAGATATGCGACTGTCTCTTTAATAGGTGTACTCAATAGTAGTTTACAGATTCTGAATATTCATAGACAAGTAGACTAGAAAGATATTGCATATGTCGCACCCAGGAGTAAAATGTGCTTGTAAATGACGATCTTATTCTATATGTCGATACTTGTTCACTACTATTTGTTCGATGGCATAGTTGTAGCGGCAAACACAAATGAAACATTCTTCGTCTTCTTTGTTGGCCTAACGAGGGCATGCCTGCCATTTCTGGCTTACTAGACTTACTGTTACCGCATAGTTGGATAGTCAGTCCTCACTGTGGGGGAACGGCCCAGATGAGACTTGAACCCCGGTCCTGCCGTGTGAAGACCGGCGCCGCTGTCACATCTACCACCGGGCCGCCAAATGAAACATTATTGAACCCCAATCAACTTCATGAAAAATTGGTTCTACTCCTTAAGATGTGTCAGGGTTAAATAAATATAATAAAAGATGGAGGAGATCCAGCTCTAGAAAATTCAATTCTGTTAAATCTAGACACGATAATAACACTAAACGACGCAACCCGCACGAACGTTGGGTTTTTTTTAATCTGATAATCTGTTCGATCGTACATACTTGTGGCTAATCTTAACAAGTAACCAAGCGAAGAAGGGATTTGATCATGCACTATGGACTCTTTTGAAGTAAACTGTATTCAGGAGGTAAAAAGATGTGACTTAAAAATCACACAAATCATCTGATTGAGCCAAAGGAACCCATTGGCCAGTGATGATTGCAAGCTGAGCGGAGCAGGGAAGAGACAAAAAGGCAACTTATGGCCACCCTCATGTAACTTTTTGTTTCACACGTTATAATCAGAATTATCTTTTTCTGAAATTGTGATTCAAAACCATTTTCCTAGTTTCAAACATAAATGAAAAAGTCGTTGATTTAACTTTCCAACAGGTGGCGCTGTTGTGTCTAACGAACATTTATCTAAGACACAGTTATGACGAAACTATGATATGCAAATGAATAACATAAATTTAGGGGCTAACTGTTAATTTCCTTACTTTTTATTTTTTACAGGGCTTTTCCTTTTACATGACCGACCCCGTACATGACTTCTATTGCAGAACGAAACCGCTAAGCGATTCTTTTTACTGGCTTATTACACTTATTTACACTACACGTTCTCGATCACCGGTTCCACTCTTATTATCCAATATTAATAATGGTGCCTACGTTGTGATGTTTTACTGAATAGTGCTGTACGGTTGTGCGTGAACGGCAAACTTGGTTGCCTGCTTAATTTTTCAACTAATAATATTAAATCTTACAATTTAATATGTGTCTCGTCCTACACATTTCTTACTTAATGGCGTTAATGGGCTTCCGTGCTGTATCAAATCCCAATGCTCACCAGAATCTAGTTCGCTCGGCTGCTTGTACGGAACACAAGGAACACTAAAGTTGAGTCGAACATGCCTCCTTTTTTATGGTATTTTACAGAGTACATTTATTGCAAATGTGGCTTAATTTTAACGTTAAACTATTGCGTGTTTTGATTAGACGATTGAGGCAAAAACTTAAATTTCTCTCTAAAAAGGCTGCTAGTGCGAAGAAAAGATGGCTGTGAGGTCGGTGTCTAGTTGGCAGGTGGCTGGCAATATCCGTCATGTAAGAATGTGTTAATCTCAACGCCACAGAAGCTGGACTGGACTTGTCGAGGAGATAGGAATGTGTCAGGCGGGTGTAACCGATGCACAAGGGTGGGAAAGGACTCGTTGGTTGTGGTTGAAATCGGGATCGTCCCATGGTGCGGTGTTGTTCTGTCTCGAATGTTCTGAAAAGGTCTAGGTTGTGTGTCTGGTATTACAGTCTCAATGCTTACGTTTTGTTGAGTTTTTGTGTAAGTGTGAAATGTGAGAGATAGGAGACCACCTTCATCCAGGTTGTTGTGTATGTTTTTCACGAGGTGAAGCGTTAGTGCATTTATTGGTGTAAGGAACGTTGGGCTAAGCAAAAAACAGATCAACCCAGATGAAACAAGCACCTGTATTACACGTACTCAGATAACAACATGTTACATATCACAACGTAGGGCCAATCACGAACACACAGGATGGTTGCAGCTATGGATGAAGGAGTTTAAGCCTCCAAAAACTTTGTAACACAAGAAAATCGTTAAACGAATCCTACAACCAAAAGAAAGCGAATTAGTTATCGATTCTTTAGCCCATCGAGAAATGTAGGTATATAACAAAAACAATCATAGTACTATATATTTTTTTTTTTTTTCGTTTATTTATAGAGGCTTTGGGTCTCATAGACCTCATTCGCCTCTTTAATCATAGTACTATAGAAAACTCAGACTGTAAAGATATCTTATCTTATTCAGCGCGTAATGCGCACCCGGTGGTAGATGCGACAGCGTCGCCGGCCTTCACACGGCAGGACCGGGGTTCAAGTCTCATCTGGGCCGTTCCCCCATAGTAAGGACTGACTATCCAACTATGCGGTAACAATAAGTCTAGTAAGCCAAAAGGCAGGCATGACATTAAGCGGGTCGTTAGGCCAAGAAAGAAGAAGAAGAATGCGCACGTGGTCATTTACATCACATTCGCTAACAAATACTGATATACGCAGGGTTGATTTGCAGATAGGTGCCTTACCTTTGCAGTGGTACAAAACTTCAGCTATCTGGGGTAAAATGTCCGGACCTAAAACAATATAAACGTTAAATTACGCGCTACCTGTCTACCAACCCGGTCATACTATAGTTTGAGGAAACTTTTCCCTTCAAAATATCTGTCGCGACGGACGAAGCTGGGACTACAAGGAACATTTAAAGTCTCACTACTCACATCTACGAGATGTACGGTGACCTCACCATCATCGGCACCGGACGAACCACGGGTGTAAAGTCCTTTCAAGCCGTCCACATGAACAAAGGAGCCGTGGTAATCCCAAATTCAGATGGAGTGAACGCGTTTATGCGTCCGCCACAACGGCCGGGATTGGCACAGATGACGTCTCTATGCCGTGAGTGGTATCGAGGATTGTTGGAATGGTGCGTATTACTACTGTATAAAATATTCGAGTAAGCAAAAGTACATTGCACAGCAATAACTTTTAGCCTTCCTTATCACAGTCTCCAAGGAAGAAAACACAATCTTTTAGAAAAATATTCTGTAGTCCTGAAAAGGACTGTTGTAGGATACAATAGCGATTGCAGCAGCACGCTAGCGCAATCCTCTACCGTCATGACTCGACGACGCTGGATTTACTTCTTCGCAGCAGGAGCCTTCGCCTTCTTCGCGACCACAGGCTTCTTCTTGGCGGGTGCTGCAGCCTTCTTCGGTTTGGGCGTCTTAGGCTTGGGTGCTCCCGTCTTCTTCGACGGCTTGGTCGCCTTCTGTTTTGGCGCTGAAGCTGGCTTCTTGGTGGTAGCCTTCTTCGCTGCGCCAGCCTTAGTCGCTGTTGCCGTCTTCGGTTTCTTGGCAGCAACCGCCGACTTGGGCTTTTTAGCAACCGCACCTTCCGCCTTCTTGGTGACTGCCTTCTTCTTCTTGTCACCGGTAGCCTTCTTGGTCACTGCCTTCTTCTTCTTGTCTCCCGCTGTGGCCGATTTCTTCTTCAGCGCCGTAGCCTTCTTCTTCTTCTCCACGACAGGCTTCTTCGCTTCGGCCGACAGCTTGAACGATCCCGACGCTCCCACACCCTTGGTCTGCACCAGCTTGCCACTGGTCACACCCGTCTTCAGCGCTTTCGCCAAGAAGAAGCCTGTGGTCGCGAAGAAGGCGAAGGCTCCTGCTGCGAAGAAGTAAATCCAGCGTCGTCGAGCCATGACGGTAGAGGATTGCGCTCTAGTGTGCTATTGTGTCCTACAACAGTCCTTTTCAGGACTACAGAATATTTTTCTAAAAGATTGTGTTTTCTTCCTTGGAGACTGCGATAATAAGGAAGGCTAAAAGTTATTGCTGTGCAATGTACCTGTGTCTACTCGGCTATGGACGGATATAGTATTTAAATTAAGCGAGACCACCCCACAGACTAACTAACTCAAATGTGATGTAAATGATCTCTTTTGAATTATCCTACTGTATGAATGTTTGCTAACTTAGTCCATATATTTCTATCTGTATACCAAGCATCGTGGACCGGATTGCACATAAATTGTCTTTCGCGGGACGCATGTGAAGGCATAAATAATAAAAAAATAAATGTAAAGGAATTTCATTAAAGTATTAATGCAGCTATAAAGTTAAGTAAATGAGACGGGCGTGCATCCGAGAAGACAAACTTCAACATGTCCTGATGGATTAATGGATTGCACTCACAATTTTAGCTTTCAGCATCAGCAGTTTAAAGTCATTGCTTGCAGACAAACCAACCCCAAAAGACACACCAAATAATTCTGTGACGATGGATAGTGACTTGATGAAACTCATGTGAATGTCTATTGTCCCAAATGTGTTACGGGGGCGACTCGACTAGCGTGTGCTCTCCATGTAACTCTAACGTATGGAGGTGTTATTTTTAGCCAATTTCGGACGCAATTAAGATTCTTCTAATTTATTCGGCATGTCGCAAAGTATCCTCCCAGAAGGAAGGCTATTCTTGTGACCATTTATAATCGGTGGAATGTTCCTTGCAAATCAAATTTTCATATAAATATTTGCAGGTGTTGTTGGATGAAATTATTCACAGTAATTCAGGAACTGAACTGAACTTGACTGAACGGTATACATGACACATAGATAAGTAAGAAGCCAATGGATCGTAATCTTGTATACAATTTCATTCGGTAGGGTACTGGTTAGATGCTGAATCGTATTACTCTATTAAAACTGCACTTTTTCTTAGTCCAGTTAGCTTCAAACTACGTACTTTTGATTAGCATAAACCAAAAACCCAATGAAAGAGATATAATCCAAATACTCTCAATCTTATAAGATTTTGCTAGTGCGATTATTTTCTGTTTTCTACAATCCTACAACCCGAGCACAGCTTGTCTTATTGGAATATGTGTGATTTAATGGGGAAGCAGGCTTCAGCAGCGTGTGGAAGGATGTTCGGTTTGTTTCGCTTCTGATTAAATCTAAACGAATGTCTACTTGTGTCTAGCGACGGAACAGAGCTAAACAAGTATTTAAACTTCAAACTCACAAATAAATGGTAAACAATTTGAATGTGTGTGTGTTTTCTGCACGATTCCAAATACCACCAACACACGTAAATAAATGTTTGTAAATTTCATTTCATTCGGATGGTACACACGGAAATGACAACACTACAACCGGTTTTAAATGTCGATTACATTACACTTATTGATATAGCTAGAAACGACCTACAAGGAGTCTGTCTATTAAGAATATTAATAATAGCATGGCAATGTGCCGCCAATTTTCTTAGCAGAGTGCGTGCGGAAAGAGAAAAAGAAACCCCAATTTCCCGCGCACCCTTTACACACAAACCACAAAGCATACACACGCATGTACTAACTAGCTACACAGTAACACTGAGCCATTAAATGATCATGCTCCAACCACGAAGGAAACGCTTGGAGTACCTTGGTACCACCACCACCAATGGAAACACACTTAGAATAGATTTCGCGCGTCAATAAGCCGCCCGTGATTGATTCATGTTGTTAAGATCTACGCGCTACAAAAAGCATACA